>WYDI02036186.1:0-20043 GCA_009867235.2 Psittacus erithacus | reverse complement strand
GACCCAGGGAACTACAGACCAGTCAGTCTCACCTCTGTGCCTGGCAAAATCTTGGAGCAGATTCTCCTGGAAGGCATTCTAGGGTACATGAAAACCAATGAGGTGTTTGGTGACAGCTAGCATGGCTTCACTAAGGGGAAATCCTGCCTGACCAATTTGGTGGCCTTCTATGATGGAGTTACAGAACTGAAGGACAGGGGTAGAGCAGTTGATGACATCTACCTGGACTCGTGCAAAGCGTTCAACGCTGTCCCACATGACATCCTTGTCTCTAAACTGGAGAGACATCAATTTGATAGATGGATCACTCGGTGGATAAAGAATTGTCTGGATGGCCACACCCAGAGAGTTGCAGTCAACAGCTCAATGTCCAGCTGGTAACAAGTGGGGTAGAAAGTGGAGACCAACCTCAGGGATCAGTGTTGGGACCGATCCTGTCCAACATCTTTGTCGGTGACATGGACAGTGGGATTGAGCGTGCCTTCAGCAAGTTTGCCCATGACACCAAGCTGTGTGGTTCGGTTGATACACTGGAGGGAAGGAATGCAATCCAGAGGGACCTTGACATGCTTGTGAGGAGGGGCCTTGACACGCTTGTGAGGTGGGCTGATGCCAACCGTATGAAGTTTAACCATGCCAGATGCGAAGTCCTACACCTGGGTCGGGGCAATCCCAGGCACAGCTACAGTTTGGGTAGAGAAGAGATTCAGAGCAGCCCTGCGGAGAAGGACTTAGGGGTGTTGGTTGATGTGAAACTTAACATGAGCCAGCAGTGCACGCTCGCATCCCAGAAAGCCAACCGTATCCTGGGCTGCATCCAAAGGAGTGTGACCAACATGTCAAAGGAGGTGATCCTGCCCCTCTATGCTGCTCTCGTGAGACCCCACTTGCAGTACTGTGTACACTTCTAGTGTCTTCAACATAAGGAAGTGGAGCTGTTGGGGCAAGTCCAGAGGAGGGCCACGAGGATGATCAGGGAACTGGAGCACCTCCCATATGAAGAGAGGCTGAAAAAGCTGGCGCTGTTCGACCTGGAGAAGAGAAAGCTGCTTGGAGATCTCATAGCAGCCTTCCAGTAACCTAAGGGAGCCTGCAGGGATTCTGGGGAGGGACTCTTCATCAGGAACTGTAGTGGTAGGACAAGGGGAAGTTTAGATTGGATATAAAGAGGAAGTTCTTTACTGTGAGGGTGGTGAGGTACTGGAACAGGTATGCCCAAAGAAGTGGTAAAAACTCCATCCCTGGCAGTGTTCAAGACCAGATTGGACAAAGCCTTGAACAACATCTCACCTCTCGTGTGGGGTGTGCCTGCTCATGGCAGGGGGGTTGGAACTAGATGATATTAAGGTCCTCTCTAGCCCTAACCATTCTATGATTCTGTGGTTCTATAACAGCTGCTAATCAGCCTTATCATGTAAAACCAAGTAACCTCTTCAAATTACAGCCACAATTTTGAAGTAGTTTCAGCTGTGGTGGTCTGGATCATCTAACATGAATTTTCTCAATTCCGGTCATTATTGATTGCTTACCTTCAATGTTTATTGAACTATTGTTTCTTTCAACAGTGCTTCCACATCTTCAGCAGTGGAAAAGTGTGAATAAACTCTTTTTTTACACTCAGCTGTCAGCCTGTCAATTATTGAGAACATCCCTGATGTTAACCAAATAATGGAAAGATATTTCCATTATTAAAAATTGATGTTTCCACTCATCATTATTCAAGAGTGTTTTGGAAATTAAAGCATTGCAACAGTACAATTCACCTGATAACATATTGTGCAAAGAAAATCAGTACATACGTTATCACAACATTTAATCAAAACTGGATTGGCTTTTCAACTCCCTTGCTATCACTGTCTGTGTATTTCCCAAAGCACTGTAAATGAACAGATTTCTTAAAGGTATGTGCTGTGGATGGACTGGAAGCTATTGATTTTTTTCCTTGACAGAGCGAACTATATTAAAAAGTTGCAGAAACAGCTTTTCCTTTGAAGACAAGTAAAGCATCAAGTTTTTCTGATGTCATAGGCATGCCGTACTCTGAATATCGTACATTGCTACACTATTGTTTGTATTCCTAATGTAGTAGCATAAAGACGTCCAGCGCATTTTTAAACTAGTGTTCTGCATAAGGAGAGCCGTCTGGCTATGCGAAGTGGACTAAAGGATTAATTTCTGTTGCCTGACAAAATGTCCTTTGCCACCGCAAAGTTCTGACAAAATTCATGGCTTAGTCTTCCCCAAAATCTAGTTATACATGTGTTTTCAAGAAGCTGAGGGAAATGTTGTAAAGGACATGGATGATGATCATGAGAATCAAAATTTAAATTCCATTGAATTTCTGCCTTCTGCTTTCCTGATGAAATATATGCTGCTTATTCCAACTGCCCTGAGAGGACATGCATTTGAAGATCATGAGGTAGATAGAAATAAATACATCTTGATCTAATGTTGCCCTTCATCAACTACTTAAGGTGATAGCCGAAAGGTTTGCACATATATTTCATTTTTAATTGATCAGTCATGATGTAAGCATGAAACAGTTGTAAAAAAGGTTGCGAGTTATTTTTTTTTTTTATGTAACATCAGTACTTATTTTCATTTGTACAAATTACAGATGTTTTAAAACTTATGATTTTTCAAAGTAGTAATTGATATAAAGGATTTTTAGTATAAGTTTTATCATCTATATGGAGCATACTCTGTGCTTCACTGTTAACTTTTGTTGGATGCTGTAATCTAAGTGCCAGAATTTTTTTAATTTCTTTTGCAAGAAATGTCTAATCACAAAACCATCAGCATGGGTCAGAAATATGGGCATTATCACAGATAACTGCTAACTAATCTATTTTTTCATTATGTGGTTTTGAATTTACACAAGACAAAAATAAAAAATAAATTAAAAAATAGAAACTGGCAAAAACTAGGGAAATTCACCTAGAAAAAGTACTAACATGTTGTTCCTTATTTGTTGTTTGGTTTTACAAATGTAAACAGCTGGTTTTATACTCTAAAGTTGACATTTATTTAATGCAACTTATTGTTTTCTTAATTTAAGTCTTTGTTGTTAGTGCCTTGTTAATGCTTTCTCTTAAGACTGTTGACATTTTGTTTGGCAACCAGGTAATCCATCTGACTGATGCTGCATATCTGTCAAGCACTGGGTGAAGGAGGTTTGATTAGTAAGGAACAATTAAGACATTGCCCAAACAGATCAGGAGTTATGTTTGTCATGAGTGCTCTTTTAATACTCTTTCTTTGGTCAAGGTAGAAGGAGCTGCCCTGTGTGCCCACCTGAGTTCAGGAGTGGTTGCTGGGTCAGAAACGCATAAGACTTTTGAGGAATTTGAACAAATACAAACAATTTATAGTGAACAAAAAGAAAAGACGTGCTTACAGGTGTCCAGCTGTGAAAAGGGCTCTCTCCAGTCACTTCCCAACCTTGATTTCCCCACTCTATGTCTCTCCTACTCCTTTCTCTCCCATTTCAGAGCCTCTCTGGTTTTCCTGGTGTAGAGCTACATCCTTTCTCCTCACAAATCCACTCCGATTAAAAGGAAATTCCCAGTCCTCTGTCTTAAATCTCCTCTCTCAAGACTGCTCCCTTGCAGTTGCCAACTCACCCAAGAGTCTTTCATATCTGACCTTCCCCAGTCCCCCAGTTTTCAGCTGTGTTCCTCAGGCCTTTCACCATTCATGTCAGAGCCCTGGGGTATCCCTGCTTGTGGCTTTTGTTCCTCACAACCAGATGCTGCCATGGCATGCTGTCTACTTCCGCCTCTTCATGTGCGCAGTTACTGGCGCTCTGTTAGACAAACAGCTGAATCCATGCTGCTGCATAGCTACCCTTGAAGAAGAAAAGGGCTTTTTTTTGGTCTGGCGGGAATTTCAGAAACCTGGATAAATGGTCTAGCTGAATAACAGATGCAGGCTAGATGCAGGCTGCGTTTATCAAACCTTTTTTCTAGAAGAAAGCAGAAATGACAAATAGTAACCCTAAACCAGGCTCTTTTTGCTTGTTTGTTTGGGTTGCTTTTTTTTTCCTATTGCTGTTTTTGGTTGGGTTTTTTTGTTGGTTTTTGGTTTGTTGGGTTTTTTTGTGTTGTTTGTTTGCTTTAATTCAGTTATCAAGAAAACTTGCTTAAAAAATTTTAGAACACCAAATGAGTTCTGCAAAATAAAAGTCAGTGTGGCTCAGATAGCTTGCCTCAGCAACAACAGAATCCCAAAAACTCCATCAGTGGAGCTCAACTTTGCCTGTTAATGCACAGTTATCTTAAGAAGAGTAATACTGGCCAGGCTGCCAAAATGAGTGTACATGATGAGCCTTGGCCAGGATCACTAAACAGGGAATTTTTCCGCTGATGTTTTTATAGCTTTCACAGAGAAATAGAAATGCCAATAGAACAAAAGGTCCTGAGTGGATACAGAGCAGCTTGGCATCTTAATGTTTCTTTTACAGTGATTCTTCCCACTGTTGTGCCTCGGCCTCTGAGATTTCCCTTGCAACTCTACTCTTGGTTACTCCTTTCAATGTACTTTCAAATCAGACCATTATTACTCTTTGATTTTGTCCCCATACTTTGTTTCTCATCACGATTTTAATCGTGCTGCTTCTCATGTTTGATAACTAGTAGATTGATGTTGCTAGGAAGGGTTTTTTCACTTTATAGCCTAGAGCTTAGGAATTGATTAGTTGACTCTGCCACCTGTGGAGGAAACTATACTATCACTGCCTGGATGGGTTGAAAGCATTTTCAGCTTGTAGTGTCCTGTCCTTGAAAGTTTGTAGAATACAACAAAGGGGTATATAAAAGGCAGCTAGTAAGGTTATTATCAATGCCTCAAGGCAGCTATACAGAAAACAACTTATAAATTTTCCAGTGCATATAGAATCACAGAATGGTTTGTACTGGAAGGGACCTTAAAGATCACCTTCTTCCAACCACCCTGAACACTTCCAGGGATGACATGCAGACTGAAAGGTGGCAGCAGCTCCTATATCATGAATGCTGCAAACCGTTCATTGCGAAATGGTGCTATGTTGTTTGCAGGAGCAATTTTGCATTGATTTGGGATAGAATGACTTTCAAATAAATGTTCATCCATATAGTAAGCAATTAAAAATAATAATTTTCATACTTTTTTACTTTTGAAATTTTTCAGCTGATTTTTAGTGGGGAGATTTCATGTAATTAAAAAAAAAAAAAAAGTCCACAGGAATATACACACAGTTTTTCCTTTTTTTAAGTAAATAAAGATTAGGAGCTGAATATTTTGTGTTGCCATTTTTTAAAATGGCAAAAATTGCATATTGTTTCCACAGATATGAAATATCTCATTTTTAGATTATTAGATTAATAAACATGGGGGGGTTGTATTTTTTAGGCATATGGAAGCAGTGCAAGAGCTATTTAGGTAACTCAGTAGGTTAAAACAATTACAACACACTTCATAAATCACAAGCAAACAAGATATTTTAGGGAAGGAGCATGACGGATGAGGTCACCAGATATACAATATGTCATTTAGTTAACTTAAGCCCATATTTTTCCCATAATGTAGTAGATGAACTCATTAGTTACAATGAAAAACAGTACGAAGGAGGCATCTGGCTCCCAACTGCCTGTTTCTGACAGGGTTAAGATCACTAGCTCTAGTAATGTTTGTGCTTTGTCTACTGACACGACCTTGTGCTGCAGAAAACTGATGAGGTTTGCTGAAAATTTAGGGGCTTACTGTCACAATGTTGTAACTTGGGTGAATGCAGTCAGTTACATTTTTGCTTCTGTTCATGTTGATAATTTTGCTAACTTCTGACTATTTAGGATTTTTATAAACACATATGTGTTACCAGTTTAAGATTTTTCTAAGTAAATTTATGAAGCAGTATTCTTTTTTCCTGAATTCTGAAGGTAACGGAAGTGCTGTGACACAGTAAAAATTAACATAGACTAAAACTTGTGGCTATGCAATGTAGCAATGTAGTTTAAAATAGGCTGGGTTTCATGACCCATGATAAGTTTATAACTTGCATAAAGTAAGACTAATACTGATGCAGAAGGTCTTATAACACATCTTTTGAGACATATTTATCTTAATTTCACAAATACTAAATTGCTACTATTCTTATTTGAGTGGCAGTTGTTAAGCAGTTTTATCTATTCTGAGTTTATTTTTCTTTGATTTACAAAAAATGAATCAGACCTTTTAAATCCATATTCATTTAGCTTGCTTGGTATTTTAAAAATGAGAGTTAATGCATTGGATTTAGATAGTTTTTAGAGATTGTTCATAGTCATTAATCAGATTAAGCTTAATTGACATAGTGCAGCGTATTCGTATTAGGTACTGGAGGCGCAGTAAGAAAAGTTAAGATACAAATCTGATTTCTGTGGAAATCAAGTGTACGTAAACTTAACTGTATATAGAATAACTTCTCTTGATATTTTTTACCTATATATTTTTAGTTACTGTTACGCATTGTATAGTATGTCATATCTAAATTTTATATCTACAGATTTAATTTTCCTTCCATTTGTGGCTTTAGATGGTGCAGTCACCTAGACATTTTATTCTCATTCGGGAACAAAGGATTACAAGGCACCTGCTGAGCAATTAAGTACAGTTCTATTTATAGTGTCTTGAAATTGGTTCTGTTTTTTAAACCTGCTACTCTGACTGGAAAGCTATTCCAGAATCTTAATTCTATATTGATAGCTGTCACTTCACAAATTTATTCCCAGTGACTTCACAAATTTATTCCCGGTGAGTTTGCACTCAGTTTTTCTCACGCGAACTCTTCCATTCAGTGTAATTTGTGTGTGTGTGTGTGTGTGTGTGTTTGCATCCTGAAAATACATGTAGAAAAG
Organism: Psittacus erithacus; assembly: GCA_009867235.2. Classification (NCBI taxonomy): domain Eukaryota; kingdom Metazoa; phylum Chordata; class Aves; order Psittaciformes; family Psittacidae; genus Psittacus; species Psittacus erithacus. The sequence goes on along the minus strand of WYDI02036186.1, from coordinate 13,171 downwards.
CTGTTGTGTACCTTCTCAGTACTAGTTTAGCCAGACTATATCAGCCAAGTCCTTTTTTTTCTGCAACAGTAGATCACTGTGGATCTCCATAATGGCACTTCCATCTTTCTCAAATATAACAGCGTACATGTATTCCCTAACGAACTCTACCAAAGCCTGCTCTAATGCCATTAATACTTCAGTGTTGCAGAAACTATTTCTTTTGAAAAGTTTGAAATCATGTTTGCTTTTTCCATGTCAGTATTGTATTGGTAACTGAATTGTTACCCAGTGACCGACGTATCCAGGTTTTTCTCTTCAGTCATTTCCAGTTGATGAATTTCAGTTATAATGGGAATATGTGTTAGTCACTGGATGCATAGGTTTTTACTATTACATGTAGTTTGCAGTTCTGTTGTAATGCCTTATAAACATTCTTCTGTGGCTGTCAGTTGTACCTTGTGACTTTGTCATCAGTAAATTTCACTGGATGTTTTTTACTTTTTAACATCAAATTTTTATTAAAAATTTTAATGAGATAATTTCTGTGATAGTTTTTCCGTCTGATTTTTTTTTCTTTTGGAACTATTTGTCGGCTCCTTCTTAGCCAGTTTCTTTTCCCACATTCTATTAATTTCCAGATTCTCCTGACTAAATTATTATCTGTTCTAACAACCTCAGGTTTACTGAATTTTAGTACATTGGCCCTTAATTTTTTTGAACAGTAAATATTTTAAAAGCTCTTTTAGCAAAGCCATTTTGTAGTCTAGCTTGCTCCATTCCATTATGATCTTTACTCCAAAATAAATCCTGTATCTTTCTTGCTGCTGAAGGTTTGCAGTTGTTCAGGTCATTTTTTCATCTTTCTTAAAAAGAGAAACCATGTGTGGTCGTCTCCAGTTGTATGTTGCTATCTCCACATACCTGTTTGGCAAAAGTGCTTGCTATTGCACCAGTAATTTCACAGACTGTTTCTTCCACAATTGGCTTGGAATCCATTCATTCTCATGATTTAATACATTTAATTTTAATAGGTATTTGAATTTCCACAACTGCACTTCTACTAGCTTTCCTGTCTTTAGCTTTCTGTTCAGCATTGTTGACCTTAATGAAAATTGAGGGTAGGTGTACTCTAACTTCACCATGTAGTGGACCATGTTCTTTTTTCGGCACCCTGTTCTCATTTACATAATAGCAGAGCGTTATGCTATTTTACTTGCCATACATTACAAAGAGTGCTTGACTGACAGTCTAGTCCTACTCTTCCCTTCAGCTGAGAAGTGTTGTCTTTGTATGGATGAAGTTTAAAGAGACAAATAAGCATAAAAATCATTAGGATCATGCTGTGGATCAGATGTCCCTCTGTGCCAAATATAGGCAGTACTAACTAGATAAGGATTTTTTTTGCTTCCTGACCCCACAGATGCTAAATGCGTTTTATGCAGCTCATAAATCCAGTTTCTACTTCCTGCTTCACAAAGCAGGGCTCATATCTATTTGATAAGATGTGTTTAAAGCACTTAGGAGAAAGAGAAGGAGGAAGTGGCTTCAGTGTTTATGGCTGTTAAAAGAAGAAAGCAATACTCCTTTATAATGAGTCATTCTGCTTTGTATTTTTAAAAGCTGCTTCTGTTTTATCAGTATCAGTTTGTTGATACTTATACATGAAGCGGTTTACACTACAATTAGTTCAAACACATAATCTCATATAGATTTTTTTATGTGTACTTGCATACACACACTTATGTCCATGTGGTAAATATGTAGATATTTTACACCTGATCGTATTAAACGATCAGTTATAAATTTGTAATAGTTAGAAGGGCAGGGCTTCCTCTAAGGATGTTGTAAAATGTTTTCCATGGTACCTCAACTGCTGTAACAGCGCCATCAGAAAAAACCCCAAAACTGTACCTGTTTCATATACAGGCTAGCTAAATTTTATAATCAAGAAAGGTGATCCAATGAAAGTCAGGTAGTTTGAAAATACATTTGAAAATCGGCTTGAGTGCAAGCTTTTTGTCATTAAAAATAGCTACAGTCTGTTGCTTTAAAAACTTATACCCAAAAAGATGAATATGGAAGTTATTCACAACTCTTAACTTTTCACTGAGCATAGCAAATTATTCTTATTTAATGAAGGTCTTTTTTCTGTTTCACCGAAGTAATTGATAGAGGTATACTTTTCTCAGTTACAAGATGTTGTAGAGTCCATTTCAATCTGAAAATGTTCCAAACTCGACAGATTTCACTTGCCTGTCTTCATGAAGCTGTGTTTATTTTGTTCTTAACATTTGCCTGAAAGAATTAGAGAATTTTACCTTTTGTGGGGAATGGGGAGTTATCAAAAGAATCAACAAGAATACTTCTTTTTATCATTCATGTGTGAATACATTTGTATTCAATATACTGACATATGTGTAAGAATGTGTATAATACATATTTTAAACAAAGACAAAGGAAACAAAAGGCCTAGTAGTTTTCTGTTGAATACAAGCTTAATAATTGCTGGCAGCAACAAAACCTCTAAAGTTTATAGTAATCCTAAAGCATAAGTGATTGCAGTTTTCTCTTCAGTAGTCTCACAGATCATACAGATATGCAGTCAATAGGTTATGATTTTTAATGTTTTTTCTGCAGGCAGCATGTTGCTGTTTGATTAGTGTGTGAGTAGTGGGCTGCAATTCCTAAATGTTACTGAGCTTGCATAATGCAACTTTGGGCTTCCTCGTCCAAGCCTTTATATATGCCAAACAGCTGTGAAAAGCAAAATATTTGGTATGTAAAATGAGTTTTTAAGGTTTAATCTACTAAGATTTATGGACTTTCTAACACATTTCCATCTTGTAAAACCTTATGATCATATTTTTAGGAAAAAAAAACAAACAACAAACTAAATTATAAATATTGTTCATAATCTCTATTTCACTGCAGAGACACCAACTGTATTTCCTGAAAATATCAAAGATAAAGAAGCACCGACACCAGCTGAAGATATTCAGTTGGAGAGCTCTATTCCTCATACAGATTCTGGAATTGGAGATGAACAGATGCCCAGCATTTTGAATGGAACAGACTTGGAGACCAGCACAGGCCCTGATGCTATGAGTGAGCTGTTGTCTACTTTGTCTTCAGAAGTGAAGAAATCTCAGGAGAGCTTAACAGAAAGCCCCAGTGAAATGTTGAAGCCTGCATCATCGATATCTAGTATCAGCCAAAGTAAAGGCATCAATGTCAAGGAAATACTGAAAAGTCTTGTGGCAGCACCTGTTGAAATTGCAGAATGTGGTCCAGATCCAATCCCTTACCCAGATCCTGCACTGAAGAGAGAAGCTCAGGCTATTCTTCCCATGCAGTTTCACTCATTTGACAGGTATATGGCTGGATTCATTATTTTATATTAATGTAATTCAGAAGTTTGAAAGGTTTGTTTTTTTTTTTTCTTAACATGGTTATTCTGTTGGTTTGTGTTAGACTGTTAAAAACCAGCTGCATTACTTCTCCTTTACTGTGTTACCAAAGTGGACTATATAGTATAGAGAAAAGTAATTCACCTTGTTTTTCTCTGTCAACAGTGAATAAAACTCTATGAGGTACTTGGAAAACAAGCCTGTTGTAAAGAAATATTTTTGCAATAAAATCTTTTTTTCCTTTAAAACATTTTAGTTAAAAGCATTTTAGTGAGGAGGAGGGGTTATATCTGCTGATATAGAACAGACCGCAGAAATTCAAGCAAATATTCTTTTAAAGGCTTATATCTTAATTGGATCCATCACTGCACTGTTTTCTGGTACTGAAATGTTTTGACCATGGCAAATTGTTGTTTGTATGGTCATGGTAGAAACCAGTTTTAGTTCTTTAAACAGCAAATACGCTCAAAAGTTAGTGTTTAAAAATAAACTGCTAAACATTTCCACAGAGAGTCCTTTGTTTCTCTTTTTAGTCTGTAGCTTCTCAGCTTCTAATGGATATACTTTTCTTTAAATGTCCATCTCAGTTATCCTGAACATAGAAGTTGTGGTGAAAAGTGCAAATTAATAACATCATTCCAGAAAAAGGGTAACCCGATCCATTGTGGGTTCAGTCTTTACCTGTGCAAAGAACTAATGTTATGAGTGATGCTGTAGTTATGTTTTCCAGTGTGACAAGATCCCTGCAGTTTCTTCATAAAAATCTTTTTAAAAGGTAAAAAGATGGAATCAAAACTTAAATATATGGTAAAACATGTATCAAAATTTTAAGTAAATTTGTAGAAATACATTAGTTAATTATGCAGGTACAAGAATTAAAATTCGAGGGGAATTAAAAAATAAAAAAATGGCTGTTGTGATTTATGAGAAAAATCCATCTGCATTTACAGAAAACCTGCAAAAATGTCAAAATGTCTTCATTAAAGTCTTAAGAAAAACAATAGGGAAAGAATGCTTTGAGCGTAATGTAAGCACTAAAGTACAAGGAGATACATCAGAATTTCTGACTAAAAGACTTTTTTTGATTTCAAATTCCATAGAAAAGCTGATGCTTTTTAGTCTGTATATTAGCACTGAGGCTTCTTTTCTGAAAAAAATTATATAAACAGTCAGATAGCTTCTGTTGTAAAAAAGAAGATTGGATCAAGATAGGAAAAGAGAAATGCGCATTAGAAGCAATGAATATGTCCCTTTCTAATAATACTTTAGGTCTTAATACCATTCCAGAGAAAGCTCATTTAGCAACTGTTTCATTAATAGGCTGGTTTTTGTTCACCAGTGTACATGTTTTGATTTTAGAGTGATTTCAATGTGAAGTGAAAAATACTTTTTTTCCTATATAGTTAAGATTTTTTCTTTTTCCTCTGTGAGGAACCATTATATTTGAGAATGCATGCTTGTACATTAAGCGCTACAAAAATTTGTGCTGTGAGTAGATTTAATATAGCTAACTGCAACCACCAAAAGGTTACTGTAGTTAAACCTATTCAGCAAAATTTCTAACTGTGTCAATTAAGAAGAATACTTCATTCAGAGGATTGTTTTGAATTCACAAAATGTTAGACACCTAAATTAAAATGGAGCATACCATCTCATGAGATGCCTTTGTCATCGTTAGAAGGAACTGAACATCAAGGTGATTGAAGAGATGAGTTTTATTCTGCATTTCAAAGTTATAGTTTTGTAAGAAAGCATTAAAAATTTTAAAGGGCTGCAGCAGGTTGGCCATAATCTGTATTTAGTGTGAGCAGCTCCATTAGATTCTTCTTGCAATGATGTGACTGCTTGTGCATTTTGAACATCATTATTACTACTTGCTAATACAGAATTACGGAATTACTTGAGAAGTGCTTCATGTCTAGGGTTGGTAGATTTTGATAGTCATTTTATACTTAAAAGTTCGCTTAGGTTCTACAAGGTTTAGTGATACTTTTCCCCTCCTCTCCCATTACCCTGCTGACCAAGTTGTGATTCCACTATTTCCTGTACAAAGTGTAAACCTGTGTTTATATCTTAGTAGTGTATGTTGTACCTTTTCATCCCTTGGCTTTGTTTACTTTAGCAAAACAAGTGATAATTGTTGAAGTTTAGGGAAAAAAAGGCTCCTTTACGTTCATTTTGTTGGGGTATTTTGTTTCCCTTAAATATATAATCCTACTGGAGAGTAATGTAGATCATGCTTTTTAATTTAGCAAACAATTAGGAAGGGATAATTGGCAGGTTCAGGCAGAAGATCAGGAAGTGTTAAATTCTTTCCTCCAACTAAATGAATGGTATTAAAACTGTGGGCATTGTGATAAAAGTACTAATGTTCTTAGCCCACATTATCTCAACTGTCTGGTCGCACCTCATGGCAACATTACTGAATAGTGACCAGTGTTCAGGCAAATATTTCTCTATGCAGTTTGCTCATATTTTAAAGTACTTTCTTGACCATAAGGCAAAAGATGGGTGGTAGTGTTGCTTTTCTTTTTCAAACTACAAAGGAGGACCAGGTTGCAATCCTGACCCAATAACTTTTCATAGGGGATCGAACAAAGGTTAGGATAAAAAAACTTTGAACAGTGTTTTGAAATAATATTAGAATTAATTAAAATATTGAGAGAGCAACATGAATTTCAGCTTGTGGTGGTTTTTAACATTCTGCATTGCTGCTAGTATCCCAATTATCATTGAAAAACAGAGAAAAAATTACAACTGTTTTTCTTTACTTGTTTGTGTAAATATAATTGTGTTTACTGATATAAAATAATAAATAATATGCACTGCATTTTTTCTGAAAGCTAATGCTACCCCTGTGGAACATATTTCTGTAGTATCTTCTGTTCCTGGAGTTACCGAGCTTTTGGTACTTCACTGAGCAATGTGGCTATTGGTTGTGTTTATTCTCTCTAAAGAATCTTGAGCAATAGAGTGTATTGTTTTGTCAGGTTTTATTTGTTTCAGTTTTTATAAAATATATACAGTGATTCTATATTCATAAGTAAATCTAAGTTGGAGAAGTGTATTTTTCACCTTAATCAAATGATATTCTTAGTCCTTGTGAGGCTAGACTTTTATTTTATTTTTGCATTTGGATGGCTGAGTCCTTTGTAGAAGAAGAATTGAGGTAATTAATAGAAAGCTAATAGTATCATCTTCTTTGTTTTAAAGATATTTCTGTAACTGTAATCACTGATCTTACATGTAGGTAGTTTATCATTTAATGTGCTCTGTTTTGTTCTGTGTATTCTTTTAATTGTGCATTGCTAATATCTTTGTAAAAGTCATTGTGTGATAGGCTACCGTGTATATTTCTGTAGTGTTTGTGCAGCCAGAAATGAAACATAAAAGTAGAAAATGTGGCCAGCATGTTTTATCAAGTAGGACTTGGTGTGCAGTTAATGTGTGCAGCAGTTCAAGTACTATCGAATGTAAATGATGAGGTGATATTGATGAAAGGAGGGGATTGAGGTCTCTGGGGGCGCTGATGACGGATTGAACAGAAGCGGCCTTGCACCACACGTAACTCAAGTCTGTCGTCTTCACCCCTCAAAGCCATAATGGGAGGTGGCAGTCTGAAATGAGTTGCCACGGCAAAGAGTATTATTTTTGAAATGCTTTCACACAAATCACTAGGCCCTGCATACAACTTAGTTTCATGCTTTAATGTCATCAGGAGGCACAAATTGGTGTGTCTAATTGTTTGCCACCTGCCAGCAAAATGAGCTGCCAGCCAGCCAGACGGGTTTGATTGTCTGTCAGCTCTTCAATAGATTGAGAGTGACAACATCAAAAATTTCACTTCAAACTCTGAAGCTTTGAGCAGCTTTTCAGAGACCTATTCCCCACAAGTGCTTCTGGACAACTGCATTTTTCAATTAGTTTTCAATATATCCCTGCCTTCTGCCTCATCTGTCTTAAGGCAGCAGTAATTACATTATGAGCTATATAAACAGATTTCTGGGACGCTGGAGCCTGGATCCTCAAAGTTATGACACATCTTTTAATGTCAGACTGAGTTCCTTGAAAATAGCATCCAGGTTGACGTTTTTAGAAGCAAGCACAAAGGGTTATTTCACCTAGATTTGCAACTAATGGAGCATAACTCACCAATAATTCCTTTTTGCCTTCTCATCTTTTGTCTGTCAAAAATCAGTCCCCACTACTGATTTTTAGGGTTTGGGGATTTCTTGTTTCTGAGGTTTTTTTTGTCAATTTGCATTTGTCTCACTAGACGCAACCTAGACCATTAATGTTTGTGAATTTATTTGTGATTCTACCCAGTACTGCATTCTGAAGCTTACGTTTGCTCCGCTCTCCTTTTTTCTAGAGGGCTGCTATTATTGAAATTGAGAGTGCTTGTGGGGTTTTTTGTATAATTATTTTTTCAAAGTGAGGTAATTTACATATATTTTCTGTACTTAGCTGAATTGTTTCAATAGGAAGCCTGCTTGCATAAGCAGAAAATCTTGAGTTCCTGGAAATGAGATCAGTTATTTTTGCTGCTATTTAATACCTGATTCCCTTTTAATCCATTATCACTTCATAAGTTGGAATAGGGTGGGTTTGCGTAGTTTACATGCTTAGTGAAGTCTTTACAAGCATATTTTGAAATATTTTGAAGGACACACTTCTGAAGTATTATAATCTTGGGGTTTTGGGTTTGGTTTTGGTTTTTTTTGATTCCCATGAAAGGTCCTTGGGGGCAGTTTCAAAAATATCTGTATGCTAGAAAAGGTGGACATCTTGTGAAATTCATCAGGGCTGATACATGGCAATTAGTGTAGAGAAAGAAGGTCTTCAAAAAGTATATTTAGTATATTTTATGTATGTAGGCTATATTTAGAAGGACTACTCAGAAAATGTGTGTGTTTTTGGTAGAATAAAAAAGACTAACTGTGAGGGAAGATGCACTGAAGAATCAAATAGAGGGATTCAGTGTTTGTTCTATTATTGTCCATTTTGGGGAGATCATTTATATTCTCTGGTCTACAGTGTCATTGAAATAAAATAGATAAATTGAGAGGTTATATTCCTTTTGCAGTTGTTAGATTCTTCAAAAGATGATTGCTGAAAAATAGATTTGGTTTTCCTGAAAACTTAATAAAAATGAATTAGTAATAAATATGGTTTATTCTTCTCCCAACAAAAAAGATTACTTTTTAAAGTTTGTAATAAAAAATAATCGGAGAAAAAAAAGTACTTTTCCCATGAATCAAGAAGGGACAGTGACAGGTGCCATCTGTACTTACTCATTGCATTTCCCATTACTTTGGGTATCGCAGTATTTTGTGGATATGTGAATGAACAAACTAATCAGTAGTGTGGGAATTAAGTGACTCATCTGGGGTTCCAGTTCACTTCCAATAATTCTACTCATCTTTGTGCAGTGGAAGTTGTGATCCAAAAGAAAGACTTGAGAGCTCCTCTCTCTAGAGTATCTTTTGTAAGGGAGCAGTTAAAATACGCTGCAGAGAATGGGAGGTATGATTTCAGGTCCTGTTAGACAGAGAAGGGAGCTGAATTTGCATTGTCTGTACTCCTAGAGAGTGCCTTGGCCACTAATTAACTAAATAAAATGGGAGAGAAGGTTGAAATGAGCCTTCACCCTAGTTGTTCATTTAGAACAAATTCATCGTAAATTTATGGATAAGTTCAAGTCAACCAAAATTGAGTACATTAACCCTCAGTTTTTTTCATCAAGCTGTAATTGTATTCCCCTTGTCCATCATTTAGCAATCTGTACAAAGGTAGCTCTTTCAAACCCCTCTTATAACCCGTGTGATGTGCATCTTTTCATATTCATATGCATGGATCTGTAGGTATATCTCAACTGAAGTTTTATGTATGTTTTATTAGAAGAAAACAGTATGTCTCTGTTCTCTAGTATTACTTACTGGATATGTAGATGAAAATTGTACTAGATTTTTGTCTTGCTTTTTTTCCCAAAAAGGCCTCTGTAAAATCACTATTAAAGCTGTATTGACTTTTACAGGACTGCTGGTTTTTTAGCTCTGCTTTCTTTGATTTGTTTGCATCATATATGCAGGATTACTCATCCCCATTCTGTAGTCTATATTGATGCTTTTTTAATGTTTTTTCTTTATTCAATGTTGTTTGTGGCATTTAATGTGTGACATTTTCATTTATACTGCATTCACATTATTCAGACTTACTAGATTTCCAGTATTTCCAATTTCTCTGCTCAGCCAAGACTATTTGTCTTTCTTGATAGTTAGCTTTCTTTTTATCTCTTACAGTTTTTCCTTGTTTCTTGTCAGTATTTTAGATCATTTTAGATGCTTCAGCTAATTTATCTTGAATGCAAAGGAGGTACTAGTGACTGAGAATTTTATTGGGGGTAAATACTCTCCAGCTTGAGGGAAGATCAGTGGTCTTTGTGTCATTGTCCTAAAACCACACCTGAGATGATTCATTTTCTTCTATTTGGAAACAAGCAATTTGTGTTTAGTAGATTAGCATCATTTTATGGACTGTAAGATTTGCATGTTTTGATGAATATGTGGTATCAAATTATTGACAGAATCTGTAACAACTGGACATTCAGCACTAATGCTGAAACTATGTTTAATTTGCATAAGTCTCATCCTTCTGTGAGCCTTCTGCATCTCTTCAGTATACTTCACATTTTTTTAATCCAATTTTTCTTCTCCATGGCTTTTGACTCTGAGTTATGTCTTTCCTCCTTGATTTCAGATGGATCTTATCTTAATGCAGTCAGCCTAATAGGAGGTTGTCTAAAGTAGAATTTAGGATATGTTGTTAGTACATACTAATGATCACTTGTTACAGACTGAAATCGCAGTCTGGGGCTGAAGTCAGAAAGGATAGTGGGTAGTCAGCAATATACATGTTTCATAAAGGACTGGACATGTGCATACATATGAAGAATATGAATAATTTTCAGAGAAGAAATACTAAGCTTTCTTTTCAGAGGTTAAATTAATCTAGCTGTAGGAACAAGGTAACATGCAATGTAGCAGAAAAATTGTTTCTCATTTTCTACTGTGAATTCTTCTGAAACAACAGGTTGAAGCTGCAGTTTGACAGAGTACTTCTCTGAAAAATTTTCCTGTACAATGAAGCCTGTACTGCTTTTCAAAGAGCACTTCTTTAAAAGGAGGAACAAGAGGAACAAGAATATTAATTCGGCCTTAAGAGGTTTCACATATCCCAGAAGAGCATAAAGTGATTCTGATTTAATTGCCGCTGCTCAGATAGGTAGCACAAGATAATCAGTATTGGACGCTTATCTTCGACTTCTTGATTGACCAGAGTGATAGGTTGGAAGGCCTTTAAATTTTAAATGTAGAAGAGATACAGAATGTGGCTCACAGAGAAAGAGAGAGAAAATATAGTGCAACATCACCTGATTTGTCTGTCACCAGCACTGGGTAGCTAAATATTTAAGGAAAGTTAATTTGAGAAAATATTTTTTTTAATTTCCATCTTCTCTTTTTCCAGTTCATCACGTTGATAGTATTATTTTCTATACAGTTATTTCATGCAAATTCCTAAAACCCAGAAGAATCCTGTAGCCATTTGCTGAGGTTATTTAATGACTCAGCAATGCATAAATAGTACGCAGGTTGAACCAACAATGCTCATCTTAGGCATGATATGAATAACGATGATTTTATGCTTAGGTTTATAATTTGAGAAGGATACTAATGGAGTAACAGAATAGTGATTAGTAGTCACAATTCTCTTTGGAATTGTAAACCACCCAAGGAAAAGAGAAATAAAATCAGTTGCTCTAGCCAATTGCTACTAATCTTTTGCTGACTAAGTCATCAGGGATCATTTGAATCCATGTCAATATGATTCAGAAAAATGTGGACCAGTTTGGAGCACTTAGGAAGTCTAAAATAGGTTCTGTAAAACAAGGCCTAAAATGAAAGGATGGAAGTGTACATTTTCTTCTAGTCTGTAGATTTCTTTTCTTCCATGAAAAAAATTCATGAATGACCAACAGATACATATAAGGTATCTATAATTTTAAATTCTTCCGTCCATTTGTACTGTGCTCAGGTAAATAGCTATAATTCTTTCATAAATTTGATTTGTTTTGATTCGCCTTTTTTTACTGAATATGCTGTTGGAGTGGTCTGATTTGTTAGAAGAAGGGGATTTTTACTTGAAAGCCATCAGTCATCCTCGTTCACCTTTCTTGTTCTGCTGCTGTTCTGATTGTTTTGCCCATTTTTGTCCACTCTGTTGTGCTGTTCGTGTAGTTTTTCAGTCTCCTTCAACTGGATGTCGTTCTGTATTCACTTTCTAGATTTTGTTGTATCAATAGGAATGACACATTTTGACAAGGTCACCATGTATGACATGTCAGAAAGCTGCATTTTCTTTCAGTGTGGGATGATAAAGTATTGCTGATTTTGCCTATCCTTATGGTAGAGAGGTTTCTCTTTATGTTTCTTGGTAACTTGTAATTTGTCAACACCTGACCTGTCTTAGTATCCTAATTCAGACCTACAAAAGACTGTCAGCTGTATGTAAAGCATTAGTACCTGTGGGATGTAGGCAGGATTGTCCTTTCCTGCTACAGGAGATGATGTTCAGTCTTAAACTGCACTGTTAAGAAAAGAGTTTTTGCCTTTATAGGAGGCCAGTACATTTGGAGGTTAGACTAGATGACCTTTAAAGGCCTGTTCCAACCCAAACTATTCCATCATTCTGTTATGTCTGAGAAGTTAAGTTGACATATGTGGTCTTTGCTGGGGAAAGTTAGGTTGTCTTTTGGATACTCTGAAAAACCACTGAGCTGTCTGAAGTTAAGGGGGCAAACACTGAATTTATCTTCATCTGCCTTGGAAAAGTAGCAGGAAAATAGGAAACACTTTTGCAGCAATTGTTTCAGCAATTTATCAGATACCAATACCAGACCTTAAAGGAGGGAAAAATTATTTTACTTAAAATAAATCCAAACCAAAACAGATCTCGCTCACTCTGTCTCACTTTTGTAAACATTAGAATGGGGGTGTGTCTAATGAGTCAGTCCAGTAATCAGGCACGCCCATGCTTGTGTCCAGATGTTAGGTCCAGGGTCTGCAGATGGTGACAGGGAACACCAGCTGTCAAGTATTCCTCACATCTTTTGGGTCCATCACAGGCTGGTGTCACGTTAAGACACCAGGTAGTCTACTCGCTTCCCAAGAAGGATGAGACCCTTGTATCCAACCCACCTGCCCACCCTGGGCAGCCCGCCAAGTCGGAGGGTGTTCACACAACCTATTCAGGGACCCTTCAACGAGCAGCGCTTTAGGCCAAATCCCTTACAAGCAGTTTCCGGAAACTTATATCAAGAAATTTATTACATGTGACAGGATACAGATTCGAGATAGCCAGTGACAGTGACTGACTGCGAGAACAGACTTGATTTGCAATAACCGATCGGTAATAATGCTAAATAGCTAGCAAGATGTTAAATAAGTAAATGCGCATAACACAGAGCTCTTACCCAAGAGGCGTCCCTATGGGGCGGGAGAAGAGAGATCCAGCCCGTCGACTGATCCCAGACGTTGCGTTGGGGGCTTCTTCCCAAATATCTCCCTTCTCTGTTGCCAATTTATACTATTTTACTTTTAGGTGGAGCTTGAGTTACTCTAGTCATACATAATCACCCTTGGCACAGTTGCCCCATCTGGCAGTCTCGAGTCCTTTAGAAACTTGTTGACACAAGTTCCTATCAGACATTCATCTTCTTGGGG
>WYDI02036184.1:0-14935 GCA_009867235.2 Psittacus erithacus | reverse complement strand
CAGCCTTCTCTTCTCCAGGCTGAACAGCCCCAACTTTCTCAGCCTGTCTTCATACGGGAGGTGCTCCAGTCCCCTGCTCATCCTCATGTCTCTCTTCTGGACTTGTTCTAACAATTCCATGTCCTTTTTATGTTGCGGATACCAGAACTGCGCACAATACTCCAAGTGAGGTCTCAGGAGAGCAGAGTAGAGGGGCAGAATCACCTCCTTCGACCCACTGGTCAAGATCCTTTTGATACAGGCCAGGATACAGTTGGCTTTCTGGGCTGTGAGCGCACACTGCTGACTCATGTTCATTTTCTCATCGACCAACACCCCCGTGTCCTTCTCCGCAGGGCTGCTCTGAATCTCTTCTCTGCCAGCCTGTAGCTGTGCCTGGGATTGTTCCTGTCCAGGTGTAGGACCTTGCACTTGTCCTGGTGAAACTTCATAAGGTTGGCATCAGCCCACCTCACAAGCATGCCAAGGTCCCTATGGATGGCATCCCTCCCATCCAGTGTATCAATCAAACCACACAGCTTGGTGTCATTGACAAACTTGCTGAGAGTGCACTCAATCCCACCATCCATGTCACCAACAAAGATGTTGAGCAAGGCTGATCTCAATACTGATCCCTGAGGGACACCACTTGTTACTGGTCTCCTGTTGGACACTGAGCCATTGATCACAACTCTTTGCTTGCGAACACCCAGACAGTTCTTTATCCACCAAGTGGTCCACCTATCAAATTGATGTCTCTCCAATTTAGAGACAAGGATGTCGTGTGGGACAAGACGCTTTGCACAAGTCCAGATATATGACATCAACTGCTCTACCCTATCAGTTCCGCAGCCCTATCATAGAAGGCCACCAAATTGGCCAGGCAGGATTTCCCCTTAGTGAAGCCATGCTGGCTGTCACCAAGCACCTTGTTGTTTTTCATGTGCCTTAGCATGCATTATATGTTACTAATGCATTTAAAAGTTGTCTATATTATTAATATTTTAATTATTAGTTTTTAATAGGAAGAAATACAGGAAAAATTTCTATTGACAGTTATCTTATACTGTGATGACAGCTTGTATTGAACTAGAAAGGTAAGTCCTCTTAAGCCCGCTCAGTGTTTTGAAGAAAACAGCTATTTCCAGGCACAACTTTCACTTTAAATGGTGGTGATATAATTGAAAACAAAAACAAACAAACAAGCAAACAAACAAACCAACAAAAAATTCCCAAAACAAACCTAAGGAAGAAATAACTCTAAAGCAAATAAAAAGTGGTATTTAACACAGGAATGGGAGTGCAAGGTAGAAAAAAAGTAATATTTTGAGTGTTTTTCTAATATCAATATCAGAAGCAAGGAAGAAGATAATTTGAGGGATAAAATCTCTATGATCCCAGTCAAGCTCTTATGTTGCATATATCCTATGTAGCAAAATTCAGTGGTGGTCGACAGGCCATTAAGTATAGCTGGGGTTCACATGATGCAAATATAGAAATACTGTATTGAGAGCAGCCCTGAGGAGAAGGGCTTGGGGATGCTGGTTGACAGGAAGCTCAGCATGACCTGACAGTATGCTTTTGCAGCCCAGAAAGCCAACCACATCCAGGATGCACCGTACCGAAGTAGAGTGGCCAGTAAGTCAATTCTCCCCCTCTACTCTGCTCTCATGAGACCTCACCTGGAGTACTACATACAGCTGCAGGGCAATCTTTTTTTTTTTTTTGCTTTAATAAATAAATGCACTAAATTCACTAATAATATTTTAAGATTAAATCTTAAATGAACCGCTATAAGCTTCCAAAATTTATACTTCGTAAATTAGTTCATTCTACTAATAAGTTGCTTTACTTCTGAGGCAACCTTAATTAATGAATTTCTTAAATCTGAACATCTGCAACTGAGGATTTTTTTTAATGATATCTATTATAAACATCATGGGTTCATGCATTCATACAATGACACTAAGTAAAGGGAAATCATTTACAGTGCCTATAGATCATACCCTACAGACACATTTTTTTCCAAATTGTACAAATTCAGCAAAAAAAATTTCTCCAAGCCTTGATCTTGTCCATCACCACTGCTCTCAGGTTCATGTGTCAAAAAGCATAGATTGTTTCTGAGCAGGTTTGTTGCCGTATGCTTATGAATAGCAAAACGTGTGCAGAGAGCAGTTGCTGCTATCCAGCTGTTTGCAAGACAGGGCCTCACCTGCAGACATTGCTAACTTCTGATCACTTTTATTGTGGAGCTAGATAATAATAAGATAAAAATATATATATGAGTTATAAAGCTGAATGTAAACAAGCAAAATAGTTGCTCCTCTGTAAGCCATGTTCTTTATATTTCACAAAGAAGGTTAACACAGTACCAATACATTCATTTTAAACACATTTTAACTACAGCTGTGCACTCGGAAGCAATTGCATGGCTGAATTACCTTTTGTGACCTAACTTCTCAGCTATTCTGAACAGGGATTGTGCTGCATCTTTTCTTGTATTTTTCCCTTGTTTTTACAGAGTGTGCTCGTTGTGGTGAGTGCTTTAGATGCATTTATCAAATTCATTTCTAAATTCTTCAGGGTTGAAGTTATAGCCAATTTGTAACAGAAGCTATTCTGAAGCAAAAGGATGAATTTCCTCATTACTACTCTGATGACATTGTTTGTCTGCATGTCCTTGTTCAAATCCAACTTTCTGACTAGGTGGGGGAGAACAGGGATCACCTTAAACTGTAATAGTAGTACCAACTCACTTATTCCTGGAATACCTAAAACAAAATTCATAATCAGTTTCTTCATTTAGCTGTATGAGGTTTTTTTCATTAAATGGAATACTAGTTAGAGCTGTAATTTCTTCTAACTTATGTGTTTTATTTTCTTTGAACTTGGATGCAAGTCACACAGAGACTTACACAAAGGAAAAAGATTATGTACGTTAACATACAGCTTCCCTTATATAATTTAGTTTTCAGGGTTATATATAAGGTGTAATTCCCTTATATAATTTAGTTTTCAGGGTATACCATAAGGTATAATTTTATATAGAAATGCTATTAAAAAACAAACATACAAAAAACCCGTAATATGCTTTAATAGTTTCTTTAGCATATCCTACCTTCAGTAATTTCTTTTCACATTCATTACAGAAAGTTTATTCTTCAGATATACTAAAGTTTAGGAGTTTGCTGCAGATTTTATTTTGAAAATATTGATCAGTGTAGATAAATGTCTTTGCACTTTAAATATGGCTGGTCTTATCCTCACTTACTTAGCTCAAAACTTTGATTTTGTTCTTAAAACTCCCTTTGGGATACAACCAACAAAAACAGTGACGTGATGGAATTTAAAATGAACACTAGAATTGCTTTGCATAAATGTATTCTAAACTGTTCTTTGAAGACAGCTTAAAGTCCATGTTTCATTGCCCACAGGGCATTGGTAAAATCCAATCAAATACCTGGAAAAATTAGTTCTTCAGAAGATCTAAGTGGTAGAGATTGGATTCACAGTAAACCCATCTTTGTCATAAATATCCAGGTTTGGATTCCAATACAGTGACTTTAGACTCCCATTTTTAAAATTTTTCATCTGGTTTTGGTTCTGTTGCTTTGCACATGGAACTGTGAGTGGAAGAGTTTTGTATGCCTGAAGACTATTAATTTTTCTTCACTAATAATACACAGCTTTTGCCTAAGGCTTTTGAAAATTTTTAAATGTTGGACCATCATGTGAAGATACCCACAATATATTGAAACATTATGCTCATATGATTTTTTTTCTTGCTAAAAGATTATCTTTTTCCCATCTCTCCTGTAAATCATAGCTTCAGAACAATTGCTTTGAAAAATCTGAAAGGTAAAAACAAAATGCCAATATATTTCTTAAGAACTTCCTGAAGTATTCATATTTCATTTTCCTGTGAAATCTGCATCCCATACAAGAACACAGTAAGTGCTTGGTATCAAAGGCTTTATAGGTAGTCATTTGGGCTAACCTCAGTAGTTTGACTAAGCAGTATTATTTAGTGGTAATTTGATATTTACATCAACAAATTATGCATTTAATGAATGTGACACAGGAAATCTAGAGAATCATATTCCTTCATATCTCAGTATAAGCTATTTGCTCATACAGATTAGCTTTCTGAGATATTCATCAATTTTCTGTCTGTGTATCATTAGGACTTTCATGGCGTTATATGAAATGTTGATAGGTCTGTTTGTTAGGCAGTTCCCTGGTGAAAGTTTGTGCTGATATATTAAAAGAATCAGTATCTGGTCAGTTAATAAGTTATTTATCAAACAGCATATTTATAATACTTTGTTACTAGTGCTTCAATAGACAACAAGCAGAACAAGAAATAAAGCAAAAGAAGATTTGAAAGTGACACTTGCTTTTGTGAAAATGAGGATTTGTTATTCAATTATTGTAGCAAAAATTAAGAAATTGCAGAAATGTTCTATGTATTTCATTTTCCTGCAACATACTCTTAAACTCTTCTATTTTCTTACAAGACTCAAAAGAGGATAATCAGCCTATTACTTAAGTACAAGTTCCACATACTGAAACAAAGAAATTATTAAGATTAGTTAAAATTATTAAGATAAGTACAGAAGTTCAGAAGTGCCTATGGGAGTTACACATAGGACTGTTTCGTAATGAGCTACCCCATTTAGCTGCTTGTCATTGTAATTTATGCCTTGTTTCATATTCAAATTATAAGATCTCTGGGACCAACAAAAGTATTTTCAAAATTGCATGTATATGATATGAAGCAAAAGAGTCTGTGGGTATGACAGAAAACTAGAGTTCATCAAATATTTCCACGGACGTTTAACTTTTTATAAATTGTATTTCTTCACATAATAGCAAGTGACAGAGGTGAATCAAACAGCAAACAAAACTACTAATTGAAATAGGTATTTTTTTTCTATAATAAATCAAAAATACTGCAGTTTTGGAAGCAAACAGACATCTGTATTTAGATTGTTATTAGGCCGCTTCATATACCTCGCATATGTTCATACTAAAGTATAGATTTATTTTAATATTTTTCTACCTGGAAATTTATTAAACTTCACTGTGGCCCACAAACAATGATACTTAAAATTTTATCACTGTCAGAATCTATGAAGGATCAGAAAATCCTTTCCTTGAGGTACAATTATAGGACAAAAATATAGGACAAAATGCAGTGGTACAACTTCAACTCATCCTCCTCACAGATGCAAAATTCGAGGTTTTGTAGTCCTTTCCTTTTCCAAGTATGTTTTTTGTTGGTTTGGCTGCTGCCTTTCTAGACACAGAAGTCTGTAGTTGGGTTATTTTTTTTTTTTGGGGTACAATCAGTTACCTTTCAGAGCACAAAAATCATTGAAAAATAATGAGATGGTACCTTAACGAAGGACATTTTGATGTTTTGTGAGAAGGATAGATTGTTCATTAGCTTCATATTCAGTGCTATTCCGCTTGTTACAAAATGTACCCACGCTGCACATAACAATCAGTGCTGGAATAAACTTTAGTCTCCTGGTTCCAAGTTGAGACAGGCTATGTGCAGAAAGATAGGTACTTTCCTTTTTACCTCTTGTTTTATATCTACTAAATTATTTAAATTATTTGTGAGAATAGTTGATGCTCATTATGCAGTGTGATTATATCATTAATTGCAGTTTTAGATGGTGAATAAATAAATTCTTACTTCATAAATAGTATTGCATGAAAAGAAGATACTGGACAGAAAGCAATAGGTATTTATAGTCATCCTGAACATTTTTATACCTTTGTTCAGAGCCAAATGCATTTTTGACTATTTTTCCTTCAGCAGTTTAATGATTATCATTGCTTAAATTAGTTGTTCTTACTGAATGTATGAGCTAGTAATCATCTGGTGGTTTATAGTTGTTCCTGTATGACTATAACTTTTTCCAGAGAAGACACAGTAAGCACTGTAGCCAAACACTCTTGGGTCTTAATAACTTCCAGATTTCTCTGATCAGGGGCACAGAATCTGGAATTCTGTGTAGACACAATTAAACACAGTTTCAAAATATTGACATTAAAAGAAACCAAATACCAAACTTTCACTGTGAAATTTCTGAAATTAGATTATTAGGATAGTAGTACTGCTGTTAAAACCATGCTTGCGTCATAAAGATGTTACTCTGAAGATTTATTTTTATTTTTCTGAATGAAATCTATGAAGTGCTTGCAGGTTTGACTGAGTTTAAAATGAGATACTTTGAACACTTGAAAATCAATATCTAAAATTCACTTTATTTAAGATTAAATAGAAAAGAAGAAACTTCATTTTTTTTTAAGCACTTAGCTAACATCTGCTCTGTTAATCTGTCTCTAACAACTCTTATTCAACTTTACTAGTAGTGAGACAAATAAAAAAAAAACACAGAATCTCTTCTCTGCAACATCTGGCCACTAGAAAAAAATCCTAGCAATCATGGAAAGTTTATTCAGTGGCAAGTTTGCTATTATATTCTAGACATACCCTAATTAACAAAAAGTTTTTACTATTTTATCATTTTGAAAAGACTCTGACCAATGTTATCAAAGAATAGTCCTAAGGATTTGACAGAAAAAGAAAAACCTTAGTAGTAGAAATAATGTCAAATACTTGCTCTTAGATTTGTAGAGCAGTAGGATGCACTGTATTTAATTAGTTCTTCATTTCACCTTCGTATTCCTCTGTATTAAGGTCATTTCTGCCAGTCTTGCTGCTGGTTGCAATAACCTGTGAGTGAGGAACAGCAGAACAGGAAAGCCGGATGCCTGCTGTTTGGGGTAGGAATTTCATCTCACTGAATATGTGTACTTACATCAGAACTGCGTACGCTAAGACTTTTTTCTGGACACTAAAGAAAAGAAAATACTTCAAAAGCTCCATTCATTCTACTCTGAAGTAGATGTCTAAAACAGGTCGGATTAATACCTGGTAAGTGCCTGCTGAGCATAAAGGCAAAGAGAGTAGCACTGATGTAAGCTTCTGTATCCAGACATTGAGGATGTTCCTAAAACAAATAAACAAAATGACCATGAAACAGCTTAAGGTGAGATAGCAATACACTTTCACTTTCATCTTGCTGCTTTAGAGCTACTTCACTGTAGACTAATTTCATCCCAAAACATACTTTTTTCCAATGGGTATGATATTGTTATTTTGCGTGAGCTTTCCTCAGAAGCCTAAGCTTTGATTTTTTGTAATGTTATGACTTTTTGGATTTTGTTTGCAAATATTTTTGTTTGCTGGTTCTGCATTCCCCATTCATTGTTCCTCCTTTGTTAGAGAGTGAATTGCAGTTGCATGAAATGTTAGTAGCTATTTCCCTTTTCTTCCTTTCCCTGGGTGTACACTGTGAACAAATGTAGCACATTCTCTGGCATGTTTGAAAAAGTGGCTTTTTTTGCCGTATGAAATGTATATTCCTCCAGTGTTCTGTATGAAAACATTCTCCTGAGAACAGGACATGTGCAGGGTAACAAAGATCTATGAAGCAAAATGAGATTTTCCCTGCAAAACAAAAGTTCATTTTAATTTCTTGAGGAAATAGAGTGAAGCCATTAGTCACCATTGCAGTTTCGGATAACTGGTTTGCAAGAAATTCACAAAAGGTTGGTTAGCTGGAGTGGGAGTGATTTTAACACTTACCTGATATAAATCAGCAACATCATATGAACATGTATGATTTGCTCTTGATCTAGAAATCTTAACCAGTGATGGGCCAGGTTTTTCCAGTTTTAAGTCATAAAATATTCACGATGTTGAAACAAAAAAATTTCACAATAACACAAGGTTAGTTTCGACAAAGTAAATTATATCTAAAAAACCACAGGTCTTCCCACCTGTCTAAAGTAGCCCAATACCCAGGGGTTAGGGAGATCTTTCACTAGCTTTGAAAGGTTCAAACCCACTGAATATGCTTTTAGTCATTTATAGGAAAAAGAAGGACTGAGAGTAGACATAATGGTCTGATCTGAATTTTTAAGCAGTGTCTTTGAATTTCAGCTTCCTCTGCTGCAGCGAAGTCCACCAGCTAACAAATTTCAACACACTGGATCCTTGAAGGTGGGAAATGGGGTGAATGAGTATTGGTTTTTTTACTTGGGAGATGGGAAGGGTTTTTCTTTACCACTTTGAAAGTTTGTCTTTCATGCAAGACAGACAATGGTACAACAGATGTGACGAAAAGATAGTTTTTCACATTCTATGTACTCCTACCACTCTTTGTGAACGCCGAGCCTACAAGAGCAAATATGACTATGGTTTCATTATAATTTCAAAATACCCCTATTTTTTCCAACTACAGTAGAAATTCTTCAGAGCACAGACTATATTTTAGTTATATTTCAAATGCAGAATGGGTGTTCATAAAAATGCAGAAAGTATTATGAACCTTGACTGATGACTTCTGAAGACTCAATAAAAATTATTTTAATACAAATAATTCAATTTTTTATATTAATAGAGTTACAATAATGTGTGTGGCAACTGTTAGAGAGAATTTTACACAATAAAGGTTAGTACATTTAAAGAATGTGGAAACAGAAATTTTATTGTCTTACATGAAAATCAGATTAATACATATAGACATTAATTATACAAATACATCTAAAATACTTCTATGCTCTTAAGACTATAGAAGAGCAATTTGTTTCATTAGCAGCAGAGCAAACAGAAGCAGATGACTTACATTTTTGCCTGGTTTGCTACCTGTCACCGTTCTCTCATAACAAAGGTAACACTAATTTTCCCTTCTGCTCTCTGTTGTCACAAGCGATTTTTACCACCAAAGAAATGACAGCAGATGATGCAGCTTGGACAGAGTTATGTGCATTTGGCTGGACAGGAAAAGAAAATATACTTTAGAGACTGACAGAAAAAAAAAAAAAAAAAATCCCAAATTATAAATTGCATTCCCTTTGTTTTTCTATTTCAGTGAAGGAATTAATCTGGTCTCTCCTCCAGGCTGTCAGAATTTTTCATTAAGATTATAAGGATCTATTTGCTTTTGAAATGTCATTACATCTTATAAATACATTTTAATTTTGGCTACAGTCCATTACAAGCTACAAAGAGGAATCTATGGACAAAATGGATAGACATACAAAGGCACTGGATATTCCCACTATTCCAAGAAACTTTACTAAAACTTCATTTTTATTTTAAAATTAATACATAAGCGCCTATAAAATGAGATAAAACTGTCTTTTTAACTTAGGGAGTGTCAGTAGTCTGTCAGGAAATAGTTATTTATTATGTAGATCAGTTCCAGCTGCAGTCAGTCCATTCAACAACTCTGCCAGTGATGCAGGCAGAGCTTCTTAAAATTTATGTCAGGAAGGTTTCCAAGACACTGTGGGTTTTGGCCTGCGCCTCTACTTTACTCTTTTGGCATGAGAGGCTTACAGGACTGCTGAGGCCGCAAACTAGATTTTGTCCTTGCTGAAGCTGCGCATTTGCACAACTGCCATGAAACTCTGCTTCCATTCCTTTTCTTGGATTGATTTTTGCTTGGTTGTTTTTTTCTTGTTTTTTTCTTTTTTTTTTTTTTTTTTTAATTGCTTTTTCAAATAGCAAAGCATCAGTATTCTCCATGCAACTTGTTATTATATCTTCCCTGAAACACCTCCTGTTCCATATTAATTCAGACAGGATATTGACCTTGGATTTAGTCCATTTCCTGCATTTTTTTTTTCTTGATTAACCCAACAGGACTGAATAGTTCAAAAAAGGAAAGGAAGTAAAAAAAGTCCTTATATAACAGTTGATTTTTGATGTGGAGGAATTCCAAAAAACAGAGATTACACTAATACATCCTGCGTGATTACTGTACAGAAAATAACCTTATTAATATAGCAACAGAAGAGGTCACATTCATACTGGCAGAGCAGATTCAGTGATTGGGACCAACTTTTACTGGGTTTTAGCCTAAAAGTAGTACAGTTTTCTTAAGAGAATAGGTTACTTTTTGCATTCTCATTGAGAAGAAAGTCAAAACAAACATTTGAACTTCTGGGCAAGCAATGACATGCGCACACACACAAAAATATATGTCTATTCACAAGAATGGATATTTATATGTGAGAGCTGTTGAGATCACACAGTGTAGTTTCTCCACACAGTCTTTAATGGATCACTTGCAAAATTTGACACAAAATCTTCATTGACTTAATTATCTAGAAAAGTCTGAACACTCACAGTCATCTTTCTATTGCTTTGAAAGAATGATATTCCTAAAAGCATTGGTACTAAAGAACAATCATCACCACCATCCCCCTGCCCTGCAAAGAAATGTGGCTGGAGTAGCAGTCCTGAAAAAAATATAGAAATATAAAAGACAAGTCCTTCATGTCAAAGTCCCATTTCTAGTTCCAAGAGATGTGACATTAGCTTGGCTAACATCTACACTAATCTCATGGAATCATAGAATAGTTCAGGCTAGAAGAGACTTTCAAAGTTCATCTAGTCCAACCCCCTGCAATGAGCAGGACATCTTCACTTAGATCAGTTGCCCAGACCCACATCCAGCTGGGCCTTAAATGCCTCCAGTACTAGAATTAGCACAAATAGTTCAAACAACCAGGAAGTGATCTAATGCTAAAGCAGCATGGATGACCCCTGCAACGCTTGAAGTTGTTAATTCTCTTTACTTACCACTCATGCAAGGAAGAAGTAGAGCAATTCCAGCAAAGTGGAATAGTGTAGCTAAGTACACACTAATGAGTACTGAGAAGCCAGGCAGGTATGTTGACAAAAATCTTCCGTACTTATGAGAATCACAGCATGGTTGGAGTCATCTTGGGAACATTTGTTTGCCCAACATACCATTTTGGCAATGTTAGGTTAGACCTCTTTCCCCAGCATAAACTGGGGGAAACCCTAATAGAATATTATTAGAATTGAATGTGAAGTGATTTCTCTTTTTACATTCTACATCTCTGTAATTTCAAAAATATTTATGTTAAAGCAGAAACAATAAAAGAAGTATGCATAAACACTGAAGATGATTTTGGCTTTAATGAATGGAAATATTTCAGTTAGCACTGAAAGACTTTTATTTCATTTTGACCTTTTTAGTTGACATTTTTTTCCTCTCCATCATGTAATTTAATTCATTTTATGCCAATAAAACATAATAACCTTCACCAATTTTACATCAAGCCATGCAAAAAGTTTATCATTTTTGTCCTTCACCCCATCCTACCCCTGCCTACGTGCTTTGTTTTGAATAAAGCCAAACTCAAAATATATTCGCTATACTGGAATATCTGTATTAGAGAAATTATACAATTCAATTATAATTATGCCAATATTTGCTAGTTGAATTATACCTCTAATTCTCATCATTATTATTCAGTCTGCACTACACCAAATGTACAGAAGAAATAAACTCTGAACAATAATTAAATAGAAATGGGCTGAGCAATACTGCCTGAAAATATTTGTGAATGTGCAGAGAAGAGATTTGTGTTTCACATAAACATTGCAGATCACTGAAATAAGATAGATGAATATCCAAAATGCTGCACTGTCAGCACCTGACATGTCAAACCAGAAGAATATGAAACTATGGAAACTGTAATACACTTTAGGGGCTAAGTTATGGCTTACAAAATGGAAAAATTCCATAAATGCAATCAATTTCAACCTTCAAGCAGCATTAAAGGAGATACGCTCCTTTTAATGCTAGGAAAAGTGTTCTGCCTTGCCTGTTGTTATATTCACGAGCTTGAATTGGGCAAATCTGAGTAGTTCCAGCTAGCATCTAAGAAGACAAAACTCATGGATGTCATTGATACTCATTTGAATAACTGCTCATTGTTACAAACAGGAATAGATAATTTTTACTTTAACAAAACAAATAAAGAAACCCCATTCACTTGTAACTTCTTATAAGATCTTATTTATGGTGTGAGCTTCAAAAAATTATTTTATTCTCCCACCAGTTTTATTTTCCTGACCTTTAATTTTTAACTGATTGCACACCTTCAAAATTTTTTCTGATTTTTCAGGGGTTTTGGGGGGTTTTTTGTTTTTTTTTTTGTCAGTAATAAGCACTTTCTTTGTCTTTGGAGACATTGAAGTTTTTAACTTGTTTCACCTACTCACAAGATATGAACTTAGAATTTGTGGAGGTGTGTGCAAAAGGTGAGGCTGCTTTAGCTCCCTGCCCCAGTTCCAGACATTATTGAAGCTGAAGAGCATATATATACACCAAGTATGCACATGACCAGTTACACAAATAACACAAACACAGAGATGTCTCACATGAACACAGGCAGCACCCACAGCCTCAATTTGCTCCCCTCTATGGCTGATAAGGATGGAGAACTGCCCATGTGAACATATTTATATACACTTGTACAGTGTGGATCCCTTCAGCACACTTGCACGCTCAAAGCTGTCCAGGACTCCTCCGATACCCAGTAGCCAGCTCACCTGTGATCTTACCCTTAGAGACCTGCCCAGCTCCTAGATCACTTTACCAACTAGTGCAGCTTCAGCTTCGTTAGTGATCATATTCTCACTCACTTCAGCCATTGGCACCACAGAGACACAGGCCCTCTGCCCCATGGTCTCACTCCAGTTGCTGACATTCAGATCCCCATACATTTGCACACACAGATGTCCCCCAACAGGGAAAAGAGTTATAAGGGAATTTAACATGAAGATAAGACAGAGTGTGCTACTAGGTGTAAGACATATCCAGACAAACTTACCAGCCAAGCGCCAATTTACATGTAACCAGCTCTTTTTATCCCTTTACTTCTCTATTTTCCCATACTTATCTCTTCTCAAATAACTAAAATCTAACCCTTTTCCCACTTTTGTTGGTTTCTCCTCTAAACATTCCATAATAAAACTTTCGCACTTACAAAAGATGCTGACAGACCAGAGCAAGCTCAGTGGAAGGTCCCCAAGGGGGTTAGGCCTGGAGCATTTGCCCTGTGAGGAGGGGCTGGTGGAGCTGGGCTAATTCAGCCTGGAGAATGGATGGCTTCAGGGCTGCAGACTCCCCACCATGTATGAATACTGTAAGGCTGCCACAGTAGGAATGGAGATATGAGAGACAAACGATGAGCATGATAACCCAGCTGTCAGGGCAGGGTCCTCGCCATCCAAGGCACTATCTCTACAGGAAGGAAAAGACAGTCCCAGGGGGCTTATATGGGTTTCTGGACTGTGGACAAGATTGGGGGAGCCTCTTAGTGAAGGCATGGGCAGGGACAGTTAGGGCTAATGGAGCCCTTGAGTTTCTGTGGGGCAAATTAAACAATGAGGGAGCCAGACTTTTCATTTAGTTCCACAGTAGCAAAGTGAGAGAAGTGGTCATAAACTGAAACAAGGATGCTTCAGCTGGATCTAAGGAAAAGTCTGTTACCCTGAAAGTAATTAAGCTCAATTGAGATTGACCTCACAATGAAATCAGTCAACATCCTGAAACAAAGATGAGCACAAAATTACAAAATGAAATATATAAACCTTTAGAATAAGTTTTAAGTAATGCTAAGTGTGATGGCTTTGTAACAGTGGCAGTCGAAAATTACTGAGGTGCATGATTCACAGAAAAAAAATAGAGCACAGCTAGAGAACATACTGAGAATTCTTGTACAAGATTAACTATTATAGTTAATATAGTTTTAGGCCGTATGACCTTAGTACAGAATGTGTGTAAGACAAACAGGCTAAAAGAACAGGACATAAGGATAAGGAGTATTTGGGAATGGCAGGTGTCCAGGATGGGCTGCAGTGAAACCAACTGTTAAGTAGAAGGACAGGATGGTAGTTATATCTGCGGTATTAATGAACCAATTAAGTTTGTATAAACATCTACTGTACACGCTTCAAAGGCTGCCAGAAGTGATGAAGATTGTTGGAAGAAGTAAACGACCCTCGGAGACCACTACCACATTTCTGTACGCATGCGGGACACTTTCTAGAAAATGATGTAATCCATGCCTAGCCTCATGAATATGCATGTGTGCCCAGTGGCTATATAAGGGCAGCTTTTATAGCAATATGGGGACACGCATTAGGAGGAGCTATTCCCCATGTCTCCCGGCACCGTAATAAAGAATACCTGCTTGTCAACTTGGAAAACTTTGTTGGCGAGTTTGTTCCTGGAGTTTTCTCCGAATCAATCCTCAGTACTTTTGAGTGAGTCCTGTCAGATACCTTGGAATTGTTTATGACCAATTTGTTCAAATATTCCCTAACCTGATCCTTCTCTATAAAATGAAAGTCTTCCTTGCTCCAGACTTTCTGATCTCCAGAGCCTGATATTTTTGTAGGCTGGTATTACTAAGAAAGACTAAGGCAAAGAACTCACAGAGTACCCCTACCTTTTCTGTGTTCCCTGTCACCAAAGGCCTGCTGCACTCTGCATTAGGCCCACATTTTCTGAAATTTTTTTGGCAGCTGACATATCTCTTGATTCCTTTCTTGTTGTCCTTTGCATTCGTTGCTGTGGGCTTTGGCTTTCCTAACTCCAATATCCAACAACAGAAATATGGGATAAGCATGAAGAAAAATAATGTATTGTTTGTTAAATGTCGCCTAATATTTTTTTGCCAACATAAAATACACAGCTTTAAATCAGCACAAGTGTACACGGAACATCTTCAGTCATACTCGGATGCTTATCTTTCCAGATATTTGACCTCTAATATAAAGAAACATGTACCAAATACTTTAATTAGAAAAGGCTTTGAAAAGTTAGAAGAATCTAAAGTTTCTGATAACTCTGTGTAACATCCCATGATTCTTCATATTGTATGCTTCATCATGAATATAAAAAAGCCATGAAAATAGATGAGAGATCATTCTTAGGAGAGAAGTTCTTTGAGGAAAACTGGAATAGTGTCCTGGGTTCAGCAGTAGCAGTCATTTTTCTCCTTCTTAGTAGCTGGTGCAGCGCTGTGTTTCTAACTTTCA
>WYDI02036182.1:0-35309 GCA_009867235.2 Psittacus erithacus | reverse complement strand
TATATACCTCCCAAAGTATAGAAGTGGTGACCACACTGGGAACGTAAGCCGGATCAGTTTTGTAACCAGTGAGTCTAGTGTACGACAAGTCATTACTATAACGTAGAAGAAACATAACCTGGCCACAAGTGTTTTAAGGATGCTCTCACTTCTTAAAGTTACTTCACAGAGCAGATAATTATCTGTTCAAACTCATGGAAATGGTTTGAACTAATGGTACTAATACTCCTATAGTATTTTGTTAAGTACGCATCTTTCTGCTTGCATCTGAATTTCATTCTCAAGTATGCTTTTAATATAATGCCAGTCCTCAGAAAAACATATAAAACAACAACCATGTATTCTTGTAGGAAAAAAAAAAAAAAAATCTCAGTACTACAACAGAAAACAGCTGCATTGGGACAAAAATAATTCAAAGCAGAAGCCTTCAATATATAGCAATATAACATTGTATTTGTTTTGATTTGTGCTCTTCTGAATCCCATGAGCACCAAATGTATCTTTTAGACTATTTTGAAATAATTTTGAAAGTAAATAATTTGGTAGGACTTTTAAAATCAATTGTTAACCTATTATTTGACTGGCAGTCTCACTAATCAGGAAAGCAGCATGACCAAGTGTAAGTAAATACAAATCAAAATGCACCAAGAAATAAATGTCTGGAAAAAACAGCAATGCACTAGGGGATTTTCTGACTTCAAATTTGTGCAAATACAGATTGATCTTAAGATGTGTGGTTATTGATTAAACAATTTTTAATGAAATATAAAGACCTATGTGCTCTTAAATGGATAATTTATGTGCATTGTTATTGTCTCTTAAGGTTTAATTAAATGTTTGCCTTGTGGCTAATCAGCTACAATTAATAAATGAAGCCTATACTCATGTCACCGATAGGGAATGTTAAAATGGCTTCCATTAGAATTTCAGTATCACTTTTGTGGCTGATTGATAACACTCCAATGTACCAGAAACTTACACAAAATAATTTGATAAGAGTACTAAGACAAATTACATTCATATAAAGCAATGTTTTTAACACGGTGCATAATTTTAAGTTCAGTTTGAAGGTAAATAATGTGGAAGTGTATGCCAGCAAAGTGCTTTTCATCCCCAAAGTTTCTAAAGTTCAATTTTAATATCTACTACACCTAAAAATGGCACCACTTCTTAGCCTTATAGAAGTTTACACAGCAGAGGAAAAATTAATTTTAACATCCATTAATTGCTAGACCTACTGAACCCAAAGGATTTGATCTCTGTCACAATACATGAAATTTTGTCCTAGGACTATGAAACGATGCCACATTATTTTCCTAGACATGGCCTTTCCATGCCTTTTCACTTCTGCTATTTTAAGTTACAATCCTCAGTAGGTGAGCATTTGAAACATAGGTGAGCCTCTACTCACTCTCCCACCTGAATACATTATATAAATCACAGACCAACAGTGAACAGGCCAAAGGCAATCCTGGCTGTCACTGACAGTGTTCCAGAAGTCAACTAGAAAGAGAATTTCAGATCTCCTGACCTCAAAAGACATCTGTTCTATGGAGTTAACATACTGTTATTTATCATTTACACTGCAGTAGTGCACAGAGCTCTCGGGGCTAAGCTTCATCATGAAATGTTATCTGTAAATAACATGTTTTTACTTATCTGTATCAGTGTTTAAGATCAACGGGTGTAACCAGAGCTAGAAAACAATAATGGAAGAAGAATTTTATAGCAATTAAGAACAAACAATCTGCAGGGACCAAGTGTAAAACTTCAGAATTTCAACTTACTGAGGAAAAAAAGATAATACTTCAGTGTAACTTAATATGAGCACCTTTTGCTGACAGTCTTTCTGATTATCTCAATTTTATTTTTTTTTTCATTAATTTTAGCACAATCTATTAGACAAGGAAGAGAACTGTACTGGATAATTCTATTTTCATCACTCAAGTCGTTAATTTTGGCTGCACCCCCTTCAACTTAGTTAGATTCTCGTTCAGCCACAAGTCATACCATATACAGAATCATGAACTTCACTCAGAGTACTGTCTTCTATTAGTATAAAAAAGGCATAATTAATTACAGTACAGTAAGGACATTGGCTGTATACTTTGTCCCAGGAAATGAAAACTTATTTAAGAATAACTTATTTCTTTGGGGGTTGTAAAGACATCTTTATGTGTAAGTCACTGTTCTTTTATACAGGCTTCCATTTATTACAGAATTAAGACTATACAAATGAACATATCAAAGCTATTCAGCCCAATTCTCCACGAAACAGAGCTTGTCCCAACACATACCAGAATAAACAGACAATGACACACTGTACATATAAAACACAGTGAAGTTTTCTACATATGATTATAGTGGGTATTTCTATCAGTTACTAATATCAGTTCTACAGATAAAGGTTGTTTTTTTTTAAATGCCGTGTAAGATAAACAGTCTTAACCTCATTCTGATTACTATTTTCCATTCAATCATGAAGGAGACCTTCAAACTCACTTGCCTGAGGCACTGAGAAGCTCCAGGTCTTTGACGCTCATGAAAGAAAGATAACAATCATTCTTCAGGGGAGAGAGATCTTATTATACATACCCCGTGGGGTTTTTTTTATCCTTTATCAAACTGCACCTTTGTGGGCCTTTAATTTCTTAATGGGTTGTTTATCCTTTCCCCCATAATTCATGATGATAAGCTAGATGTCACATAGATATTGTTACAGTGATGAAAAAATTGTACTGATGAGCCGAGTCAGTGAAGTAGTTTGATTAACTTTTTATATAAATCTTTTTAGACAACTTTCCAAAGAAGACAAACCAAGTAAGTTGATAATGTTACAAATGTTTCAGAAGACTAAAATCTAATGCATACCTATAAGTCTGTGAGTATTAATACTTGAAATAAGTAAACATTATCCCAGAAATAGGAAGAGATATTAAAGGGATAAAATCCAGTTTATTGTAAAATGAGAGAGCAGAAGTAAATGCATAGAGTGCATGCTGGGACAGTTTTCTCTGTAATGCATGTAGAATGTAGGCATACAATGGCATGATAGAAAAGACTTGACAGCATGAGTTTTGGAAAGCAGTATTACTTGTGACTCCATTATTCACTAATAAGTTTATTAGGTGATCTCAGAGAAATGCTAATAAAATCTTTGTATAATGCCACCTTTGTTTGTACCATACATGTCTCTCAAGTAAAAGAAATACTGATTTAGACACTTCTGAGATGTGTTAGGTTACCATGAATCCAGTTTTCATTTGTAATAGCCATAAAATTGAAATGCAGTATCTCTGGAACTTCCAGGCCTATGAATGAATGTTTATACCCTCTTTTTAACAATGCAAAACTCAAATTTCTAGGCATGCAGAACAGTAATGCCCAAGGATGAGAAATAATTTGTCCGTTGTAGCCCTTAAACCTACTTGTTTAGAGCTAAACTGGGGAGAGTTGATACTTATTTTAGCAAGTTTTTAGTTACATGAGTAGTTCCATTTTGAGTGAATGGAAAAACTTATATAAGTAAATGTTCACCAGTACATTAGTGTTAACCCAGTCCTGTTTTGCTTAGTTTCCCATTACAGTGTTTGAATTGCCATAAGCAAAGAGAAACGGAAATTGTGATAAAACAAAAGTTTATGATGTCTAATCCTTTTCTCTAATGCTACTCTGGAACATTTCCATCTATGAGCTGCAAGATGAAACATGACAAGAACCATGAAGTAAAGATTTTGGAGACTTGCGTTCTCTGTCAAATATTTGACTCATTCCTGAGCCTATTATGTCAGCAATGGAACCTGACAGTGATCTAGTATACTGATGCGCAATATGTATATAATTTTACATTGCACATTTAAGAACAGACAGTATATTAACAATTCCCTTTTCAAACAACCATAAAAGCTGTACCAACACATTATCTAAAAGAGAACCAGCTACTCAAAATTATCAATATCTTGTATTTTTTGCCTCTTTAGATTACAGTTTTTGAATATTCCAACATCCAAACACCAAATTTGCTCAAACAAATTAAATTTTCACATAGTTTTTATGAAGTTGATCTGCTATAAAATCTTATCTGTCTTCGAACATTATCATTGCTTACAGAATTGGAAGAAGACCTACCCTAGTGATAGGAACAAAAAGTGTTGGCAATTGAATTGTTGTGGGTTTTTTTTTCCATGGACAGACACCCTTTCCCGTCAGGACTTGCAGGCCAAACATTTCTAAACTAACTATATTGGTGCTACAATACAGCATTGTAGCAAGAGTTGGTTTCAACCTTAACCACAAAAAGCCTACTCCTTCTTTGTGTTAATATATAGGTGTAGATCACCTTTGATTCTTCTCTAGAGAGTGTCCTCTCCCAGTTACATTTGGTTTGGCATGCAGGATCCTTTGAATACATATTCATAAAAAAATTCTCACTTTGCTTCCAAGTCAAATTACTTATATATGCTTAACATGGAAGATGTAGCCATGGTGCAAAATGGCTGCTTGTGAAGTACGTCAGATATCATTCCAGAATATTACCAGTAATTTTAAGTCTCCTGGTTTATCATTTCAGTCTTTACAAGTTTTCTTTGTAAGTTTATGTACAGGATAGAGACCATTGTGCTATTGAAGTGCTTTATCCAAAATCCCTGTGATAATTAACCAAATGCTTTACTGAAATATCATTAAATTACATCAATAAATGAAACCTGCAGCCTCATTAAGAAAACAAAGTCTGTTTGCCAGGCTCTATTTTTCTGACTATATACACATATATCATCTTTTAAATTTTTTGTTAACTGACTTTTATATTGGCTATTCCATATTTTGCTTGTGAAGAGTGTGACATTGATAAATTACTATTAACCCTTTTATTCTTTTAAAGTATTGGAAAACTACCAGGTATACCCTCTTTATGTAAATGTCTTAAGTGTTCCAAGAAATTCCGAACATGAACATTGTTAGTGTATACAACTTCTTGACATACTCATTCAAAAACTCTCTAATGCCAGTTTTGGTTTAGTAACTGAAGTTGAACTGTTCTCCTACATTATCATTTGAATAGAAAACAACTCAATAACGCCATATTACTTAAGTACTTCAGCTGCCATCTTCCCAAACCTGCAGTAGTGTGTGTGTGTGTTTTAACATTCAAAGTTTGTCACTAATTATGGTTAAAGCTGACATCATCATCTTTTAATAGGGTCTTCTCACTATTCAGATCATTTTCTATCATCTATACTTAAAATTCTGTTTTTCACATTTTAGCTTTGTTGACCATATGTATATTTCCCTTACAACCTTTTACTACCCACAGTAATTTTCTACAGTTCCTACCTTACAGTGTACATGTATGATACCACATTTCCTTCTTCTGTTTCATACATGTTTTCCTTGTAAACTACCCTGGCTTTTCAGCAAACGTATTCCCTAGTTGTGGGATTATGTCTTTGTGGGTATCTGGGCTAGCATACTTAAACGGTTTCCAATTATCATTCTCCCATTTCAGATCAAATTCTTTCTCCCGACAGCTTTACCTTATAATGGTATTCACCTTTATAAAATTAGCCCTTGCAAATCACTAAGTATATATATTGGTTTGGACTTAATTCTGTTTGCACATAACAAATGTGATCAAATCATTATGAGTTATACCTAAGGTATGGCTAATTTTTAGTTCTGTGATCAATTCCTTTTCATCTGACAAGATGAGGTCTAATACAGAATTCCCCTGTGTTGGATGCAACACTTTTTGAGTTAGGAAATTGACATTTAAAGTATTTTGAAATGCCAGGTACATTTTAACACAGGCAGCATTGAGACCTCCAGCATATGTCACTCAGATTGAAATTCATCACAGTACAGCAATGTTTTCCCTATATATTGTAGGTGGGTAAGACATAGGTCGTGCTGTTCTCTAGTGTGATTTGATGTCAGCTAAGTACCCTGTCAGTTTCTGACTTATCTGTTAGAACATTGACCCATAAACATTCAAGATCATTTGCTTCCGACTGCCATCGGAGAGGTAATGCTATTTTTTAAGTGCTTTCTGTCCACTTGATCCTTCCAAAATAGATTATAACAATTGATTTTGACATTGTGGTTTTCCAAACAGTTTTAGCAATAAAAACTAGGTCAAACCTGTGCTAAAAAAAATTATCTCTTCTGCAGGTTTCCAACACCAAAAAAGAGGCTACTTGAAAAACCTCTGCTCTTTGTATTCTTCAGCATCTTATTACGGTTTCTCTTATAATTTTCATTTGCATTTACAAAAAGCTCATTGGTTCCTTCTTACTATTTCCATTTCTTAGAAACTCCCAGATCCCTTAGTCAATCTGTCCCCTGGAAGAACAGTTTCTTTGCTACAATAAATTAAACAGCAGGATCTCATCAACAGAAAGCAATAG
This sequence comes from Psittacus erithacus, assembly GCA_009867235.2. Lineage (NCBI taxonomy): Eukaryota > Metazoa > Chordata > Aves > Psittaciformes > Psittacidae > Psittacus > Psittacus erithacus. Next base: position 28,905 of record WYDI02036182.1, on the reverse strand, counting down.
AATTTTTCCATTAACCAAAAGCTTTCATGTTACGTCACTTACTTAGCAATTAGGTCTAGTCTTTTCTACTTTCTCTTTTCCATCGCTCAAAAGTCCCGAAGGATGACAGGAAGATCAGAGGTCCTGAAAGAAAAAAGCCTGCTTACAGCAAGTGTTCATCTATAAACTAAGAGACTGCCCATAAACCTTCCTTTAAGCATCAACATGATATCGTCACTGGTTCTTTGCTTGTCAATGTCAGAAACTTACTTAACTTTGAGACTTGCTCCTATTTCAGATAAGCTCATTTGGATTTCATTTGAGCTCCAAGAAACCACACAACCACTCTTAGCTGGAGGACCCGTTAATGCGGAGCACCTTGAGTGGCGCTGATTTCTCACAGCTTCCACGTTTCCCATGGTCTAACTCGGACTTTGCGGCTCACCCGGCCCGCAGGCCTCAACCGGAAGGGAGTCACTGAGCCTGTTCCCCAAGCCCCGGCGACCAGCCGCCCCACAGCCACCAAGAGCAGAGGCGCCTCACACCGGGCGGGGCGAACCGAGACCTCTGCAGAGCCTGAGGGCGGCGGGTGTGGGGAAGGCAGCGAAGCGGGAGGCCCTCAGCACCGCCCACCCCCGTTGCCATGGCGAGGCCGCAAGCGTCCCGGCTGCGGGCAGCGGCATCAGGGCAGAGCCGGCGCGGGAGAAAGGGCTGCGGCCGTTTGGGGCCGCTGGGGGCTCCCTCTGCTCCCCTCCCCTCTCAGGGCGCATCCGCCGTCTCGTCTTAGGCGGTGGCGGAAGAGTAACAGAGCCAATCGAAGGATTTGGAGGGCTCGGCAGTGAAGAGCTCATCCTGCGGCCGCAACACCATGAGTAGAGGTCTGTTCCCCTGCAAAGTTCGGTTAATTCTTTCTTATTTATTTAAAGTGGCTGAGATTGTACCAGAGCCAAGGATTGAGAGTATGTAGGGTAAGAGGATGGTTAACAGGTGAGGGGAACAAGAAGTGTACCTGTTGGTGGTTGGTGAAGGATGGAAGCAGCAAGGGGAGGCTGTCTTCTGTCCCCATAGCCAGGGCTGGATAGCTACAAAGCCAGAGGAGGTTCAGAACATGGGTCAACTGCCACAAAACCAAGCGCTGGTCTGGGCTGTGGCCTCATCCCGGCTATTTGGAACAAATTCCATCTATCATGAAAGCTATAGATTTTTTTAAAAAAAATAAATTACTATTTGTTTAAATCAATCATATCAGTACTTTCAGTCTAGTAAAGAAGCATGGCTGTAAGTCAGTCCTGTCATGCTCTGACATCCTTTTGTTTTATGAGGTGCTGGGTAGCAGCAAATAGGTTTGCAAAGGGAGCTGGATGTAGCCACGCCTACTTCCTAGGCTGCTGCCTTTCAGAAATGCTCAGCTTCCAGTTGTGTTTATGCAGAAAATGCATGGGAAGAATTAGGTGGCAGCAAACATGTTTCCTAAAATGTGCCAGGAAAGACCATCGTGATCAGTTGGCATTTTACCTTTAGCCTCAATGCATGCTGGAGTTATTCCACCCTCTGGGGAGATTCACTTCATCGTGTGATGAAATATAGCTCTTCTTTAGGAACAAACTGCACTGCCTTGCCTTTTGCTGAACTCTGTGGGTGCTTGATTAAGTAAATGAGATGTGGCTTGGGTCTTATATTAAAGGAGTAAGATGGAAGGGGATCGGCAGTCTTTAAATGGTCAGCAACAAAATGTATGTGTGTAATAGGACGCATTTCAGAAGGATGTGTTGCTGATACCTTCATGTCTCTCCATGATTGTAATTTACCTGTAAAGATTAGAGTTACCTTGGAAATAAGGGAAAACCACCATTTCACTGTAAAAGCAACCTCCCACTTCTAAAATAAAAATTAAATTGGCATTAGTATAAAGCAGATTTTTTTTTATTTTTTTTTTTTTCAAGCGCAAGTTTTGAGTTTGAAATAGGAGTCAGGGCAATAGTTTTTATCCTTGTAAGGCAGTATTGGACTCAGGAAATATCTGTGTCTGTGCTTCATGTTAGTGTGAGACCTGTGTGTGCCAGACTGTCTTATCATACGCTTGATGACTGTGGGGTAGGAAACGGGAGTGTGTGGACCAATGAGGAGCTACTGTATGCTCCAGCCAGGTCCCATGTAGGTGCAACATGGAGCCTGGGACCTGTGGCATGCCACAATACACAGCTTTTCATGGTTGCAGTGTCTCCACCAGGGCTTTCCAGGGTCTCCTTTCAGCAGTTTACCCCTTCCTTTTCTGCACCACAGCTGCAAATGGTCAGCTATCCTGCCTTGCCAAATATAACAGTTGCCATTAAAACATGGTCTGCTTGCTTTTTCTCACCTAATACCTCAAAACTAAGAGGATTGTAGAAAGCTTTTCATCTTCTCTGGGCTTCAGTATTGTTGTTCCAAAATTTAATTACTATTTCTCACTGAACAGCATCTTCCTAAAAAGAGATTTTCCTTTCTATATTGCTTGTGGATAGAAACCCATCGTTCTCTGTAAGACGTATAATCTTTTATAGTGATGAATTACCTATGTGCTTTTATTCTGTTGATTTTGTTTTTCCATGACACACTTCTGTAAAATGCTGCCTTTAATTGTAGGTTAGTTTATTCATAAATAATATTTTTTTCTTTCTGTAACAAATGTTAGCATTAGTACTAAGCCCTAAAAGAATGACTTAGGGGAAATATACCCTGTCATCTTTTCAATCTCTAATTGTCTACATTATTCCATTCTAAGTAATGCAATTAAAAAAATATTTCACTAAAACTGCAGCAAAATATTGCATCACTGGAATGCCTTTTGATCCCAGAAAGGCTCATATGTAAAATATCTGCTAGTCTGATGCTGATCATTCAGTATCAAGTTGGTTCATATCTAACATTTATTCCCTGTAAAATAAATTTCCTTTCACTAAATGTAGCAAATGGTTAAATTCTTCCCCCTCCTATTATATTCTGTTTTCCCATTCCTATTAAAAGTTTCTGCCTTGAGGCCTACCAGCAGGGCATGCAATACCTACATTAAACCAAATTTAAAAGTAAGGGTGCTCCTGCTGCTAACGTCCTCAGATCACAGACATGCAAAATGAAGGAACTGGCAGCTGAAACTTTAATGGTAGGAAGTGTAGACTGAATACTTGGGGAAAAAACACAGTAGCTCTATATGACAAAAAAGTCCTATTAGCATTTATGTACTTCAAAATGACAAGCAAGGCGATTCTACATAACTGGGGGGCTTTCAGCTTTTGTTTTAAGTAAAACCCTGTGTTGTAGGAATAGCATTGCTTACATTTTTTATTCAAAGGATTGTTACTATTATGATTGTGTATTATTTTGAATGCTAATACAGTGCCTGTTGTTGCGTTGCACACTGTACATTCAATCATTTCTCCACTTTATGTATTAACTTAAAATATGACAAATACTTGGATGTAGATAGCTTGAGGAAGAACAGAGAATCATGTCAAGTAAGGTTCCTGAATTAGTTGTCCCTGTGCAAATTGAAAGCACTCCAGGGAAAAAGAGAAACCCATTGAAAGAAAGATCATGACCATTCGTACACATTATGTCCTACTGAAGTAATGCTGAGGCCTGAAAAGATTTGTGTGGAACCTGAGTCCAGTTTTACATGTAATGCACTGGGAAAAAAAAGAAGTTGACTGAGGAGCAGCACAAGAAGGATAACAAACTTTATCGCTGTGAAGACATTGTTTCAAGTAACATGTGTTTTGTTTGTTTGTTTAGTTAAAGTGAATGTGTTGCCTCAAGCAATCCTGCAAAGCCCAGGGGAGCATCCCAGGTTCATAAAGCAGACTCTTGGCCCCTCATTAGACTCTGCAAGGTATGTACCTCTTTTCTTTCAGAATTTATGGTGAATAGCTTCAATCAGCTAAGGTGACAAATTCTGTTTGGGTTTTTTGCAATATTTATATCTGCAAAAATCAGAGACAAAGAATTTCTTTTTCAGGAAATTTTCATAATTAAAAGAGGAGAAAAACCTAAATAGGAAATGTGTTCTGTGTAAGGTAGATATCCTAATTTTTCAAAACCCTTTCAAGAGCTGCAAGGAGTTATTCTGTTTAGCATTATTATGAATGTAAGTCATTGAAAATGTACTTACTTGGATGAAAAGACAAGGTTTTGGTTTTGGTTTTTTTGGTTTTTTTTTCAGTCAGGCACAAAATAGTTTTGCGTCTCTCAAAATATGATGAATAAAACTGGCTTGAGAAACATTATCCTGTACTTAATAACTGAGTCAACAACAGTGCCGTAATACTTCCAAGCCATCTTCTGCAAATGCCTACATGGCTTCCTGTTCCATTGCACTCATTTCTCCTTTTAGTTACTTTTATCCATACATTTTTGTCTCCCTTGGCGAGTGCTGGTCTCAGTTACTACTCTGCCCCAGTATGTTCTTTTTCCTGGAATTGCCTCCATTTCAGAAATAATTGTAGCTATTTTCTTCTTCATCCTCATTTCCCTAACACCTTCTCCCCACCACCCCATGCCCCCCATCACCTTAGCCTTTGGCTGAAAAGTCTGCAAAATTTCAGAGTTCAGCCGCTGCATGTCCATGTCTAAAAGCAGTGAGGATCTAGTAATGTGAAAGCCTTGGGCCCAGCCTTTCTGAGGGGCTCATACTGCCATATTCTTTGATAGGAAATTGAGAAAACTGGAGTCCAAGTTAACAGAATAGGCAGTGAGGATAGAAAGCTTTGTGAGAATCAGTTTGGTCCTTTATGGAACTTTGTTCTGTTCTTTGAGTAAAAAGCCAGGTGTATTAATCATGAAGTTTATTTCTAGGAAAAAAAAGAACAGTAGTTATACTTTTGTTGTGTGAACTGGTAACAGAAATAGTGATAGGAAAGCATGGTGTAAAATGTTAACTCTGGAATAGGTTTCCATTGGATTAAATATATTTGTCTTTAATAAATGAGTTATTTAAAATTAAATAGAAGCCAATTTACAGGTGAAGTAGACTTTTTTATAAACTATTTATGAAATACTGTGAGTCATCCTGGAAACACTGGAGAAATAAGGCTAAAACAGTTTGGAAATAGCAAGTGACAGCTTCTGGAGGGAAAGAAACAATGCCTCTTTAGCCACTGCCATCCTCACCTCATTTCTTTATTAAGAATCAACATCCATTCCAAGTCACAGTCCAGTTTTTGACATTAATTTTGTTTTTAATTCTCATTGCATATTACGAACCATTTTAAATAATGATTATTTGAGTTGACAAAATTTTCTACCATTTATTTTTTCCTATGTATCATCTGCCTGTCTTTTCTGTGTTATTGCCACATTAACATATTTGAGAAAAACAACCAGAATGAGATAAGAATTTATTGGTTTTACTAACTTTAAAAAAGGTTATTGCAGAACTTATGTAAGCAGTAATTGTTTTGCAATTTCTTGCTTTTGGTTTCCCCAACCCCCCTTGGCTGTAGCTCCCTTTAAGTTAGAGAGTGTTAGCAAACAGCCTCAGAAATTTATACCTTGACTATAAGGCAGGTGACATTTTAAATTGTATCTGATTCTAGGGGCTTTCCCTCTGATTGTTTTTTCTTAAAATACCTTTCAGAGAATAAAGAGAAGGCAACAGTTTTCCTTTGTTCCAGTTAGAGATGATTTTTAAATGCAGTGTAGATTAAATTGCAGCAAGCTGATAGTGATGCCTAGGAATTTGTTTGTTGTAGTTGACTGTTTCAGTTTGGGAGTTTGGACCCCCCACCCATACCTGGTGTGTTCTCTGAGTGCAGAAAGCTCATTTTTGCAGTCTTAAAGTACGAAGGTCACCAAGTGTTTATTGTGTTGCGTACTGAACACTTCATATTTAATTATTAATTTTTGTATTACCTCATGTAAACCTACTGGATCTTGAAATATGTTTTACATCAGATTAAAATATACAGTAATTAGCTTATCTTCATTATCCTAATGTATCTTCCTAAATTGTGACTATTTCGGTGTGAATATTTTGATATGGATTAAATATTGGTATTGATTATAACTGAATTTTTGTGGCAATATCCATAAGGTGCACATTTTTCATGGTCAGCAGCAGCTCATATGGTTTGTGTTATGTGCAGCTTGAAAGCATAAGCCTCTGTTTGGTGCAGCAGTAGTAATAAATTCTGGAACAAATTTAAATGTACTATTTGTGCCAGAAGGTTTTACTATTACATTGTTTTAAATACAAACATGTCAAAATATCTCTACATTGCTTAGCTATTTTGTTTTCATTTAAATTAACTTCATGAAGTGTCTTTGGTATTCTCAGAGCAATAAGGAGAATGATGCTTATATTAGCTAACATTATGAAAAGAATTTAGTCTCATCGCTGTAATGAAAGACAGCAGTGTAATACAGCGACAGAAAGAGGAAGGTAGTAGATTTATGTGGATCACTGATGCTGAATTTCTTTTCTCTTTGAGTGATTAACCAGACAATCTTCATGCTCTTTTAAAAAAGAATAAAAATGAATCCATATTACTTTTATAAAGATAATATCCTCCAAAGTCAGGATATCAGAATCTATTCAAGTATACTTTATGGTCAGTAAGTGAGTATTATCCTTTAAAATTCTAGGCATCTCTTGTGTATCAGAATGGGGATGCAAAGAGATGATGGCTCAAGTGAAAGGTGAAATGATGTACAGTTCAAATTTTAAAATTCAATCCGTGCATCCTGAAATTTGCTGTTTATTTTGATACCCTTTGTATTACCCTGTTAGTGGACCACCTTTTGAAATATGCTGCTTGAAGTGTGGAAAGCTGAGAACAGCGTTAAAAGTCTGCATTGCACTGAGGAAAACATTTTCAGTTGGGTTTGGGACGTTTTTGCAGAGGTTTTATTTTTTTTTTTATTTCAAAATAATTAAATACAAAATAGATTGGACCATTTTGCCCATACTGGTAATGCAAAAATGTAATGGTTCTTCTTTAGAAAATAGTTTAAATATGGATGGCTTAATCAATTATTACTGATTTAGCTAATACACAATTTCTTCTAGTTTAGACAGAAATATGAGGTAACTGGGTCCTAGAAAGCTAATATCAACTCTGTTTTATACTAGAAATCAAGATTTGAAATACCTACAGACCAAAAAATTAACAAGATATTTGTATGTGTTTATAGAATGTCTGATATATTACTTTCTCAGTATTTCAGTATTTAGCTCTACTTGGCAATGCTAATATATTATACATGTTGCAGAAGTCTATGTTAGCACCTCACAGTGTTTCTTTTAATTTTTTTCATTTAAATTTAGGATTCATTTGATCAAAGATAAAGATGGCATAGATGATTATTTGGCGAAGAATATCAAAGGGTTGTCAAAACAAGAAGCTGCTGCGTAAGTTGGCTTTTTTGGAGGCATTTTAACATACCTAAGTTTATTGTTTCCTTTGTTTCTACTCATCATAATCATTTAAATTTAAAGCTCTCCAGGCCCTACCCTTTTTAGTGGAACTTGGCATTTAAAATTGAAGTTGATATTAAATAATGATGGTTCATTTGTCCTGATCTTAAATATATCAAAGCATGTAACTCCTTAGTTTTACCAATTTGTATATTTAACAAAGTATTATATCACATTTGTAACATTATTGTTAAGATTGTGTCAGTAATTATATTTGAAATTGTGTCTTTTTTTTTTTTTTTCCCCCCTGCTTTTTTTTTTCCTGAGCCTCTGTGAAATATCTCCTCTGGCGTGGAAGCTTCATATATCGACATACACATTCTTGTAATTTTGAATTACTGTTTAGCCAAGCCCAAGTGCTGACTTCTGTGGTGAAGCATTTAATACACCATTAGTTATTTAAAAACCCAATGAAAGAAAGAAATGTAGATAACTTTTGCTTTCTTAGAGCTGAAGTATTTACATTTAGAAGTTATAAGAGACTACAATCGACTTATTCTTCTGGAGTCTTTTAACAGATCCGGGGTTCAGCACCATCAAAATTAATGAAAGAATTCTAAGAAATCTGAATTCCTGGTGCTTAAGTGAGATGATTTATTTATTTCAATATTTAAATAATAAAAAGATGCATATACAAGGCCTCTAGGCACCTTAACAATTAATATTGCAAGATCATCCTTGCAGCATAAAAACATTTTGTCAGTCAGACAGGAATTCGACCAGTAGTTGCTTGCAAAACATGCTTCTTTTCTCCTTCCTAGCTGAAAAATGGACCGGCAAACCTCCCCTAAAAACTTTCAAATTAAAAACTAGAAAATTACCAAATTTTATTTGAGAGGTAATAACTTTAGCAGTGTCCTAAAACCATACCAGATAAGACTCAGCCAGCAGACACATTTCTCTTTCCTGTAACACGTCCAATTTGCCTTTATTTTTACAATGGTAACATGATAAAGCTAGTAAGTGTTCTGACTTTCAGTACAATGTATGTGCCTGGTCTGATGCTCTAGGAAAGCAGTCTATTTAAAGCAAACTCATACCCCACTTCTTTATTTTGGGTTTTGCCTAGGTTAAAAAATAAAGGACTAAAGATTCACTGAACCAAAGTTCAGTGGTAGGATTGGTCAGGACCTTCTCAGTATGTCATCCCAGGGTTTGCAAAGTTCAATTTGTTCCTTCGTTTCTGTATGAGAGACTGTTATCATGGTCACAATCTGTGGGAGAGAGCAGCCTGATAGTGACAAGAAAGTGAGTTAGGGAAGTCCCATGTTACTGCTCTGTGAGTACATGTGGTTGATGTGGGACAGTTACCTTTGATCATGCTGTCGTACTAATTGTGCTAGGTGTCATAGCTGATTTAAATATTCCCTGCTTAAAGAGAAGGAAACTAAAATTGGTCTGTGACTCTGTCACATTCTGCATGAGCTGGACCAAAATAAGGAATAGATCCTTCCTGAGCAAATGCTGTGTTGGCAAGAGGTCCTGTCCCCTAAACTAGGGTAGTGTAGTTGCTCTGTGAGGGGAGATGTATCAGACCACAGGGAGCAAGCGCAGAAATAAGCACGTTCTTTTATTGTCACCCTAGTTCCATGCCAGCTATGCAGTGCTGCTGTAGTCACTACTCTACAACTGTTGTAGACCAACTTGTCTACCCAGTGACCTGTTTCAGGCTTTAGCCTCAGTGGATTTCCACAGTACACACACTGTGGTAGGGACAGAAACGTTCTCTGTGATAACACAGGAAGTCACTGCTGGTTTAGTAAGGCCTTGGGGCTTCAAAGTTAATGTTACAGATCCAATTTGGTCATGTCAGCCTTTTACTGCTATTAAAAAAAACAACAAAAAACAAGCCAACAACAACAAAAACCCACACCCTAAACCCTTTCTATACAATTTTTCTTTTTATATCCAAACTCTGAGTCTGGAGGCTGTGGAAAAAGAAACCAGCAAGGAAATACACAAAGAAATGAGAATTTTATCATCTGTTCTGCAATACCTACACAAAGTGGGGTGTTTCCTTACTGGTTTGTAATATGCTGTTTTTGAAAGTTATCAAAGCCTCTTGCAAGATTAAACTGATACATGTATTCTAGTCTATTTCTATGGAGATTTTTTTCATACATCTTTTAAAAGGCTATGTTCATGTTCTTTGTATTTAATTATTCCCAGAATTTTAGCTTTTGATAGTAGCTCAGCAGTTACAAAACTTCTATAGTTTATCATTTACTACTGCTTTTCCATAAACTTGATACAGTCATTTGAAAACAAACAAATGGTAACAAACTAGCAGCTACACAATTAAATTAGTACTAGGATAATGTCTTTATAAAAAAAATAAATGACAAACTGTAATTTTAAACCAATTTATAAACTAACGCAACACCATATCTGTAAATGATCTTACTGAAATTGATGTTATCCTTTCTGTGCCTTGGCAGACAAGAGATGTTTTTCTAAAAAAAAATATGAGAAATGGCTTATAATATGCTGTGTATTTCTTTAAATAGTTTCCATTCCAAAAGTGGATTATTGCACTTTTGTCTTTATATCTATACTTTTGTTTAATATGGAAGTTGTCAGTCATTTCTCTGTTAAGAGAAATTCTTATAGCCACACCCCTCCTTAATATTATGCACTTTTTTTTTTTTTGTGGGGGGGGAGTTGTACATGTTAGGCAGATTTATTATCTTCTAAATAAAGACATGTATGACTAGTAGCATATTTATGGGAAAAAGTAACAATATTTAAATTAAAACTGTTCCCTAAAATTGTGTCCTTCACAATATTCTGTAAAATTAAGTTAGTTTCTTCAGAGCTGAAGGAAAAAATGGTTGCAGTTATCCCTCTATCATATATTGTACTTTGTTCCAGACTTCAGCAAATGAGTAAAATTTTGTTGAGTGTGCTTATGTTATAACCTCATTTTTCTGTGAAAAAATCTGGAGATTTTTTCATTTCTCTTCTTTGTCATAATTTTTTGTGCCAGGGTGATATAAGAGGAAGAAAAAAACAGTTCTTAAGAAAGATAGTACTTTAATCCTATTAAAACAGGTTATTGCTTTGGGTTTTTTCATTGATTTTGTTTTGTTTCCTTCTCTAAAACTTTAACTTGAAATAAGAAATGTCTGCAGTGTAAGAAGCTGGAAACACAAAAAAAAGTAAAGGCTCCCATTAATGCAGCATGTGACTGCTTTCCTGCTACAGCATTAGGCATCTGTAAGCTTATGAGGAGGCTGGCTGACTCCACTGGCCTCCAGTGACCCTTTCCTGATACTTTCTGTTCCTGGCCTTGACTCATTAATGCCTCGAAAATGGGTTGCCAGAAAAATCAAGTAACAGTTCTTTAATCTTCATATCAATGAAAATTGTCCAGATATGATCATGTCATCAAAACAGAGTTAAAGACTAGAAAAAGAGATTTTGAAATCTTTTTGATGAAAGGAACAGCTCTGTTTAGTATTAACAAAAAAAAAACAAAACAATATTCATGATGCTTCTAGATGTATTTCTGTGATTGGATGATGCAGTTGTAGTATCCTCAGTCAAGACCCCTTGGTAATCAGATGACATCTGAATTATTTTCCAGAGACCATATGGCTTTACCTAGATACGCAGAAAATTTGTGTTTGTATTTTCTGTCTTGTGAGTGGTGGGTCAGTGTGTTATTTCCTTGATAAATTTGTGTCAGTAAAGACAGGCTCTGATATGACTTTTTCAGGCAGGAGATGAGATTATTTTATATGCATTCAATCAGATGTTTTTTGAGATATAGTAGGTTATTCTGCTTATAATTCACCAGAAAGCTAGTCCTTTTCAAGATCATCTGGAACACAAAATGGCAAAGGCTTTTACCCTCAGGTGGGCTGTGTCTCCCAGAGCAATTGCCAGGTATATGAGCTAATACTGGGAAGATCAATCATTGAACTAGTTTGCAGATTGTATAGCAACAACTGGAATATAATATTTTTGCTCTAGGAGCAAACAGTTAAATATAGTAGCACCCCTTTGCTTCCGTAAATTTTTGTCCTTCTTTTCAGATAAAGCAAAGGGATTTTCATCTGAATTTAATTGATACAGGGGACTAGGTTAATCACCCCATATAATCAATGTAAATAATTAAGTACTTTGATTAATTAAACCCAATCTTTTAGGATTTACAAAACTGCTTTAGAACAGGGTGGATTATACTTTTGAAACACCTGTTCCATTGCTTACATAGAGAACTTAAGGTGACCAGTTCAAGTGTAAACATGTAAATACACCATTAAATCCTACACTGGAGAACTATTGAATTTTGAAAGTTGTAAAAAGGACCAGGTAGAAGTCTTAGAGTTGTGTTCACTGCAGTAGCATTTCTACAAGAAGCTGGCAAGTCCAGAACAAAAGTGACCTGGCATCTATTTTACATCTTTGGTTTGTGCCATCTGCTAGAAGATAATTTTTCCATTCTTCAGTGAGAGAATGAAAAGGGGCAAATTCATTACTTCCCCTTCCCCGTTCCCCCCCCCAAAAAATATGCTGGAAAATTAACGAGTGAGTAATTGTGAGTGCTCAAGATAAGTTTGTGGATATAAAAGATTTCTTTCCTACATCCTTACTTCTACTACCAATTTGGCTCCGAATATTCAACCCCGTCCTCCAAGACTAGAGGAAGAAACCTCCTCACCTGATTAGAGGCCAGGATGATTTGGAGAGTCCACTTCAGGAGAAGAATGGGGTTTATGGTCTGATGGGGAGGAGAAGGACTTGCTCGAAGGATGTTCTGTTCCTTATTTTCATCATAGCCATGTGTCCTGGGTTCAGCCAGACTAGTAAACCCTGCTATTAGGCTGGGCTTCTTCTAATCTTGTCTTCTCTTTGTAAGTTATTTAAATCATTTGGTACTCAATTTTAGATTTTTTTGCTTTTCTATTTGTCCTTATTCCATCTTTGGCATTGATGGACCAATTTATTAAGGAAGCTGAACACAAATATCTTCTTGGGGTTTTGATTAATCCAGACTTTCTAGTAGCTGTTGCTTCTACCAAATAAATTAGTAAGGTGACTTCATAGGTGACCTATGAAATCTTTTACACAACAAATAGATTGGGACAGCTTATATTGTTATGGGTGAGGTTTCTTCTTCAACGGTATATCACATTGTTATGGTTGGAGGGGTTTTCTCAACCTTAAATCTTTACTGGGGCTTCACAATTTGAACATGCATAATTTAGGCTTAAGAATTCTGTGTTGTGAAGTGGATATGACCATTTCTGTGTTATGGGGTGAGGTAGTGATATGTGTCACTTATGGGACAGGGGAGAGGTGCTGCCAAGAATAAGATTTAAAAAATAACTTGTTGGCGTGGGATTAAGGCAAGGAAGGAAGTGTGGCAGCTGCTGTTACTAAAAGCCTTGCATAAAGCAATTTTAGACACAGGTAATGTGTAAATGCAGATCCTGCTTTAACTGTAAATGCAGTTTTTTAACTGTAAATGCAGTTCCTAATTGCACAGTGTTTGGTTGTTGTGGTTTGCGCTGCTACCTTTTCTTTTGTAGATAACACTATGAAGGCAGAGGGAGAGAGGAGAGCTCAGGGTAGCTAAAGAAGAACATAGCAGCAAAAGGAGAAAGGAGTGAAGTGTTCTTTCTCTTTCACGTTCAGGTTCAGCATGATTTTATGGTTCTTGCTGATGTCAATCTTTGGATATGACCTGTGAGCACCTTATGACTGTTCGCATTACTCTGAGAACTGGTGGAATGTTGTGTCAACTCCACATTTTATGGGGGTATTTCTTCACTCTTAAATACTAAAAACTATGGAAAAGGGTAAATCAGAACTAAAGAAATGTATCTTTTCATAGTAAAAGAAATTTTAAATTGAGGCATTCTATCCTAAGCTCCCTGCTGATTGTGGAAAGGGAGATGGCACAAGTCAGTTATTGAGCTAGATGATAAATTTTAAATTTCTTTCACAATATTATTTAAATATGTATTTTTTTCTGTCTGAATTATTCCTGACAATCTTGCTTGCCATGACCAGGATTTAATGTTTATTAAACAACTTTCAAAAGAGATTTTTAGCACTTTGAGGCATACATTCTTTTTGGTTAAATGAATGATCTTTGTGAATTTTGGGCCTTATAAACATATTATTTAGTGTAATTAGGCAGTCATCTAAAGAACAGAACTGTGTGGGAAGTGAATGGTTTGCCTTTCCTAAAGAAACTTCTCTGAGCGTTTGTGTAATGTGAAAGGTTTTTCTTGAAAAGGTTAAAAAAAGTTCTAATCAACTTCTGTACATTATGTAGAACTTCATTTTCTAAACTCTGCAAAAGAAAGTTTCATATTTAATGGGAAATCATGAATTATTCCATTTATTATCTACTTCCTCCTTTCAAAGACATGATCTGGATAAAAGGCGGGGTGAATAATTTCAAAAAATACAATACATTTTTAATGGGAAGGTGCAAACTACAGATTCTCATGACTATTAGCAAGTATAGAGGAAACAGAATTTTACTTGCAAAAACTCATCAAACTCTTGCAAAGATAAAATATATGACATACTTTAATAAAGAAGAACACAGTGAGCTGAAGTTTTCCTTTTTTTATGTAACTTGTTGTTTTTACTAAGTTTGGTCTTAGTTTTCTAGTGCTTTCATTTCTCAATAGTTCAACAATATTTAGTACTGAAGATAATATACAAGCAATGCACAACTGACTTCTATTTTTAAAATGCTCATAAAGGTGAAGCATCTCTAACATACAAAGAGAGTCTGAAATAAAAAAGTCTAATTTGCCTTGGTACAATCATGACTTCCTGATAATTCTTGCAGTGAATCCTTCTGAATTGTGTAAAATCCTCTCTTTTCTTTTTCTGTCTAAATCTCTGTGTGGTCTATTTGTCTTTAGACTACTAAATAAATTCTGTTAGGGACTTGAATGAGCTATCATAAACAAAAGCAAAAATACTGTGGGAATTGTTCATAGCAGTAGTATAATAAATGCATAGTCTTGTATAGGGTTCTGTGATAATTCGTAGCACCAGCTTGAGAAGAATCAGAAAGTAAATCGTTATGATTATCTTTTTCTAAAGACAATTTTGTACACTGTGAAAGCAACTTGCAGAGAAATTTGACTTCTCCAATATCATACAAGTCAAACGGAAAGGGTTCCAAATTCAGATGTTTCTAGCTCTCAGTCCACTTGTCAGCTCTGAAATAAAAAAGGAAAGTTGAGAAATAACTTATTTTGAGAAATAACAGTCCATAAAATACGTTTGAAATTACTCTTTGTTAATGAACGTAATTAATTTAGAAGAAAGATTAATGCAGATAATGTTTTTGTCTAATTATGCTTGAAATATTCACAGGTATGTGTGCTCTTGTATGAAGAATATTTTTATAAGGCTAGCACCTTTATCTTTACTTTTAGTGCTTTCTTTTCATTTCTGTTTAGGGACATAATGTTCCAAAAGTTCATTGCTAAATTTATATTTCCATTTCCTGGGTTAATGAGGATTCTTAATTATTACAGTACTTACATTCATTTTAAAGTACTTTTTCTGTGTCATCCTTTGATGTTTATAATTGATTAATTTTTCATTTTATGTAGTATTAAAGTGGCAGCGTAGCTTTGAACAAAAGGAAGCGAGTTCAATATATGTGTTCTTTGTGAGATCCTACTGACAGGTTATGCATCCACCTTTGATTGCATGATTTAGGTTAAAGTGTGGTTTGACAACAGTCGGAGAGTCTGAACGAGGAGATGAAAAATACTGCATTACTGATGCTGAAAGTTATATGAAACATATGGTATAAAGTACCTATATACTTGTTTTCTAATATACTGTATTTTCATCTTTCTATTAATAGTTCTGAATGCATAGCTCCATAAACCTTTTCTTATTTAAAAACAAAATCTTAATTGTTACAAAAGTCAATTTAAAGTAATGTTCTTCCCTCTCAAGATACATGCAAATTGTCATGCAATATTTTTTATTTATTGTTTAGAGGGGGGAATTCCTTTGATAACTTTTGGGGAGCTTAGTTGATTTCATGTTTGGGTTTTTTTAATTAGGACATTAGCTATTTCAGCTTTGTAATTTGGAATTAAAAACCATGCACCCTCCCCAATGTAAGTTAATTCTCAGCCTTAGTAGTGAAAAATTCTGATGTATAACTGATGTCTGTTACTACTTAATGGCTCTTATTGTACTTTCTTTAATGAGCTTACTATAGTATACAATTTAACATATTACTATCCAGTAAATATTTCATTAAAAGTATTTAAACAGACAGTCTTTAAACTAGGATTAGAGGGTTGTGCCCTGATTCAGTTAAAGAGCTCTGTATAAGTAGCAGAATGTAGTGAAAATGTGCTGAGTACTTGACCAACTGATGCACCAAAGTACTTACGTGTATAAATTTTCACACTGAACTCAGATACTCAGATGACTGAGATACATTTTCAAATTAGCTACGTACCTATAACTTCGGTGGATTGCAGCCCAGACACATGACAATCTAGATTTCAACAGTGTCAGTACATGGGTTTCTATCTCTGTAACCTGAATTGTAACATTGCGGAATGCAATAGTCAGATCTTCAGCTTCCAAATTGACCAGGTATTTGCATAATTGCTTTTTGTGTTCAGCAATGCCCTGCAGAAGTTGGAACTATATTTCAGATATGGGGCACTGACAGTGTTGGGTTTTGACTGTCCAGCTATAACTAAATAATAATTTCTCTTTCAATTCTTAGGCAGAGCAACCTGAAGTTACAAGCTCTTACAGCATGCTTGGCTTTTTAGTGTTTTGTATAGTTTGGTTTTTGTTTTTTTTTTTTTTACTTAATGCACGTATTTTTCAAATTTTAGTGAGGAAATTCTGGTGTCCCCTTGTTTATGCTGTTTGTTTGCATATAAGTGAAGCACAAAGTAGCAAAGTATTCACACATTTGATTTAATTTTAATTTTCTTGTAGATTTCTAGCCAGGAGATGTGAGGAGGAAAATAGTAAAATGTATTTGTTTGAATAAGCCTAAGCGAAAAATGTCTTACTGTCCATAATTTTGTGGGTCTTCTCTGAGGCCTTTGATTTGCTAACTGCATAAGGAAATCCCAAATGGATGAAATCTGTTTGAATATAGTTTTTAAACATTATAATAATTAGTAATTATTTTATGCTGGAAGTACACTTTAATATTTTATATACTATCATTGTTTAATCCATGCCATTTTGCATTTTACGAAATGGGAGTGTTGTAGTGTGCTTGTACTGTAATCAGCTGGCATTAACCTATAGTAGTAATTAAATCCCACAAATTTAAAGATATGAACCCTGATACTAAAAAAAAACAAACCACAAAACAAAACCAACCAAACAAAAAAACTCCAACCAATCAAACAAACAAAAAAAAAAACCCACAAAAAAACCCTATCTTCTGACAGTAGTAGACTTTTACACTTATTTTTGCATGTCTGTAACTGACCACACCAGACAGCAGGCATGGAGAATTAAAATAACGAGAAATAATTCTGTTATGCTTTACTGACTGTTTTGAATTTTTCCAATACCCATACCTGCCTCTTGATCTCTTAATTTCTTTTTTCTCTCTTTCAGTGTGAAAGGTAGAATGCCAATAGCTTTGCTGTTCAGGATTTTAAGTCAAAGGGAATGTAGTATGGTACTGTTCTGATCACCTAGCTTTGCTTAACGGTCTTGTAAAAGTACAATGCCATAGGATAGGAAGGTGCTTGAGATTGCAACAACAGTGTAATTTCATTAGCCTCACTGAAGGTTATAATTTATGATTTTTGCATGGGTAAAGACAGATTAGAACCAGATTTCTGTGCTTCCTCAGCATGACTCCAGATCATGATAATAAGTAAAAAGAAATCCATATAAGAAAATCATATAAGTAGCTATGTAGTTAAAGAAAAGTATAATCCTTGTAGGAATACTAGGTACACTTGAAGCACAGTGTTAACAATAGCAAGCCATGCCTTTTCAAGCTTGCAGATCCACATTCAATAGCTTCTTCCACCCATGTGATATACTACATGAAATCCTTATCTGTAGCATGGCATCACTAAAATGACAATTTCAGCTCTTGGTGGTTGGTTGGTTGGTGCTAAAAATTCTTCTGATACCTCACCCCCATGATACACATGCAGAAGGGCATAGATTTTTTCAGCACCTCTTGCATAAAATGCCACATTGCAGTAACTGCTGGTATAGGACAAATGCATGATACCTCACCAGAGCTACTAAGTGGACCTCATTCATGTTTGACCTAGTCTGATTAAATAAACATGCAAAACCATCTACAGGATTTCAGTAATGACAGAGGTAACTGTACAGAGGAACAGTGGATTCTCAGCACTGTTTGTGTTTGTGTTAATATTATGGTTTTCATCTATTGAATTTCATGAGTTGAAAAAAATAATGAAACAAATTTGCTTGAAATTAAAAACGGATTAATTGGTATCTTTGTTTTTACCATAAATGCACAGATATGCTCCAGATTTCATTAAAAATTAATCTGTTTTCAAAAAATCCATCTGAAACAATTTTTTTCCTGGCATGCCCATGTGATCATTTGAAAGGGAAAGAGGACTTTAGGTTTATATTCACCTCATGCTTCAGTTTTAACATTATACCCGGCCAACATGACAGAGCTGCCTGCTCTTTCCAGTTCGACCGGTTGAGCTCCTTGCAGGCAGCGTTTGCGTGGCTGTGGCACTCTGCTTCAGCGGCACGGCGTAAGGCAAACCGGAGCCTTGGCAGCGCAGGGAGCGCACCGCGTTGTCCCTGCGCCCTGCCGGCGGCCCTGCGCTCCCGGGTTTCACCCGCGCGCTCCCTTCCTTTGTTCTGTGGCCGTGCCCCGCCGCGCTGACAGCTCCAGGATTAACATGTCCTGGATGCAGTTTTCCGGGTTTCCAGTAGATGCCCCCAGAGACCATTAAACTTCTTGAACGGCTCCACTTCAAGGAAATGAAAGGCCAGTCTTTTTTCATTTTCCTTCTTGAAGTAACGTAATTGTTCAAAGGAAGCCTAAAATCGGCGCGGGCGCCATGCAGAAAAACAGACTTACTTGCTTAATAATATATAATAATTTATTAGGTAGGAAGGTTCCAAAGTTTTAGTGCCAATTACTTCATTCATGTAGTAGAAACATACTGTTAATAGTTGGATTTTATAAAACAATGTACCTTTAATTAGATATCAGGTTTTTATGTTGATATTAGAAATAAAGTAATATTCGGTTACATTAAACATGAGATGCTCTATTTAAACTCACAATTTACATGCTGCATGACATCATAGAAAACAGTATGAAAAGGATTTTAAGGGTTGATTTATAGTTTATCTCAAGATATCATAAAAAGTTTACTTCTGTCACCTACACTACTCTATTCAAGAGCACTGTTTGGTGAGAAAAAAGAGCACTGGTATTTTCATCTGTAACCACTTCAATAATGGAATAAATTTCAGAACTCGTTGCAGTATCAGGCTCTCTTAGGTGTCGCAGATACCATTCATCCACATAATGTCATTCATTTCTAGCCCTATTTTATTGTTTGTGCGTGATCAGTCACTTGTGGCTGATACATTGTAGAAACTTAAGAAAACAACAGTATTATTTTGTGCTTTGTGTAATTTCTGGTTTTAAGAATTACTGAGAGATAACTTTATAACTCTAAAATTTGAATCATCATACAATAGATAGCAGCTTCATTGCTTGTGAGCTAAAATCAGTTATCTATCAGAAATAGCAGCGTCATTGCCTGTGAGCTAAAATCAGTTATCTATCAGAAAAAAACATGCGCTGTGCTGTATGATTACTGCAGCATTGTTTCAATTTATTAATTAGGATAGGATTTATTAAAAGAATATTGAGACTAATTTTTAAAATTGACCTATTTTATTGTATGTTTTGTTCTCCTGAATTGGTTTGCTAATAATGCTATCTTGTGGGGAAAATGTGCTTTGACTCCAAGAAAAGTGCATCAGTATGTGGGAAATAATGTTACATGGAAATGGTTTTCCTGTTTATACAAGTTTTATGCTCAGCGACTATGCAGCAAATATTAAAAATTACCTGAATGACATTTTGTTTAATCACTGTGAAGATCTTTTAGCAGTACTTTCTTGTTTACTTCCAATACATCTAATGATCTAATGCATGCACACGTACACACATATAAAGATCACATTATAGGAATAAATATGCCTGTGTTTGCTCTGCAAATTGTTATTCCAGTGCTCTGAGTTGTATTACTGTAGGATTCAGTACTAGGCCTTTGGAAGTTGATAGGAATTTTTACCCATATTCTTCAATTTTTTTTAGTGAGACAGAATTTTTAAATAGAAAGCAGAAGGCATTCAATATAGAGTAGAGAATATATTGTATTGTATTAACATAACGTCTTTACAGTATTTTAAAGATATATACTGTGCATCTGATCTATGACAAACATAGCATATACTGACAAATTAAAATGTAAATTTTAAAAAATATTTATCATTTACTTTTCCAAGACAAATATTGCAAATATTTTCTGGTACGAAATAGTTAAGTCTTTTCTCGTGTCTGTATGAGCAATGCGTGCTTTTCAATCTCAAAAACCACCTATTTATGTATTAAAGATAAATTGATAAATTCAGTACTGTCTAGTCTGAATTATATCAGGCTTTTGTAGTGATTTTGTAGTACTTTTGTGTTCAGTTTTGAAACAGAAATACAAAAAAACCCCGTGAAGGATTAGTGTGCATCTATGGAGTAAGCAATAGATTTTATTTTAATCGTATTAAATGTGAACTTATGCTGATTATTTACTTCTTACATCTTACATTACTTTTTATTTCATTCACATCTAGTTAAGAAATTTTTAATATCACTTCAATCTTACTAACATTGTTAAAGAGCTGCAGTAGCTATTTTTGGCTGGAAGTATTAGTCTCATTAGGCTATTGTTTAGCGTGAGGTCCCCTGAATTTATTACATACGCTATAAATCTCAGTTTTCAGAATTTCATATTTGTTTGAAAGGTGCTTAGAATCTGAAGTTAGCGGATTTTAGTCTAAAAAAGACAGTTTTGAAAACAGGTCGGAAACTTAATGGAATATAAAAGTAGAACTAACAGTTCTGGGTCCTTGCCATTTTATTGGGACAAAGGTTTGTTTTCTCACATTAGATTCCTACTCCTGCAAACCTTTACATCTGTACTTTAGTGTTACAGGCAGTCCCGTTGGACTCATAGTTTTCTCCAGGATGGGACACAATGATTGTTTCATGCCACATAAAAGAAATATTTTGATTATTTCCATAAATAATACCCCAAAAGATATATTACCTCTTGAGAATATTTGATTGCACAACTTTTTGATATGTATATCTTATCAGAGTTTATGAGTGAGATAACTTTGATATGAATTCATCATTGCATCATTTAATGTTAAAATTAGGGAGAAATTATCAAAATTTTACATCAGTAAACCAGTCCCAGCTGAAGTTGCATACTAAACAGAAGCAAAATAATACCTAATGATTGTTTCTGCCATAGCATTTGGCTGATGTTTTAAACCAACCCATCATGTCCTACAGCAAAACTATTTAACATATACATTGTTTTGACATGTGGAATGTGCCTCATTTTTCCCTGTGCACTGTTTTAAAGCAAAATAAAAGTTCATTGCATTTTCATGAGCTAATATAAACATGGAAGGGAGGGTTCCCTGTCGGTCAGCCTTTTTTACCAATATTGGTTAAAGAACACCAGTATATTTTTAATATGCTTTCAATATATATATATTGGCGTTTATTCATTATTGCTGTATTTACCTCCTTATGGTATGATATTTGTAATTGTATTTTAGCAGAATGCTTTTTGAGAGGGGGATAAAAATACTCCTTTTCTGCTGCTGAACTGCAGAGGTCTCTTCTTGAGAGCTGTTTTAGTTATCTGTACTTATTTGGTAAGGTGGAGAACAGAATATGGGTTTAAAGGTTTAAAATCTATCTTTCTTATTCCCAGTAACAGGAATTCATACAAGAAGAACATCTGCATAGACATGCTGCGACAGGGTTATCACAAGTCCTTCTCTGAGCTCTTCGCTCTGATAGAGAAGTGGAATGCCTTGAGGGAGGCTGCAGGGCCTGGGTCAGCCATATGGCAGCAGAAGTCCCTGGAGGAGCAGCCTGATAAGCTGGATCAGCTTTGCCACTTCCTGACCAGGGCTGAGGCAGCCCAGAGAGCAGGTAAATGGGGGGATTGTGGGTAGCAGAGCAGCGGGAGCCACAGCAGCAAATGCCTGGGGGAAGCTTCCAAATTGTTTCATGTATGAATTTGAAACGCTACTGCATCTTAGCACATTTCAGCCTTAGTCAACTAAGCTGTATTTATAGAATAAATGATTAGGAACTGCGGATATCAGGAGAGGTTTTGTGAAGGCAAAAAAAGAAGGAAAACCATGTAGAGTGCATTATGATATCATCAGAAATGTTTGATGTATTTATAGCTTTGTTAAGATCTCAATTAATTTCTCGTTGTTTTATTATTTATTGTTTTTCCTTCTCTATTGATTTGAGTAGCTGGGTTTGTATTAGAAAAGTTTAATAGGTGAAATTCTGTTTCACACAGTAATAGTTTATAAATCTGATTTTATTAAATACCCTGTCTGCTAACTGTGTTTGGATTTGTGACTGACTTAAAAAGGATTGTGAACATGTCAAATAAAATACAGAACACAGATGTAAAATGCCACCTGTGAATTACTAGATATTAGTGAAGACATAAGTCCAAATTATTGTGTTTTCTCTATTGTCTACTATTTACTAAGCGGCCATATCTATCATTTCCTTTTACTATAAATAGTAACGTAACTTATTATTTTTCCTTTGGAGTAATTGTAGGGGTGGAGGCAGATAAAACTCTAAATGCAGTTCTGTTTGATGGCTGAGCTGATATTGCTATAGTTGGCTTGTTTCAAGTTCTGATCATTATAAATATGAATACCTACAGTAAAATAATTTAAAAAAGGAACAGCAAAAAACTCTTTCAGCACTTAAAAAAAAAACAAAAACAAACAAACCCAAAACCCACATTAATTTTAAATGTTTATTTTATGTTTACTATGAAAGTCTTTTTCAGTGTTAATTCACTATAATTCTAGACAGGATGTCTAGCCATCCCATGACTGGAAGGAAGCTTCAGATTTGCATGAAATATGTCTAAAACCTGATTAGGCACCACTGTACCTTGCAGGAGTAAGAGAGAAAAGTTCTTCACTCGGACTGCCCTGACAGAAACATACTACCACCAGCAGTTTGTTCAAAAAGTAGTAGATATGCCTTATCTTGATGGGCCTGCTTCCAGCAGCTGCTTAAGGAGATAATTTTGCCTTCCTTCAGTGCTACGGTGTTACAAATTGATATGTGACAACAGAGTGGGCAGACACGCTGCCAAAGTCTCAAGGCACTGCTGACCGTGCAATTTCTGTCCCTAGGAAAGGCAGGGGCCCTTTCCCTCGCTGAATCCAGCAATCATTGTTGCTGGGCTGTGTAAGTCTTTCACCTCTCACAGAGACAAAATAATATTTATTGTCTCACTGATTGTATCTTGCATCTAGGAAAGAGTATCTCCCAGCTTTACCTGTTAAAGTTGATTAAAATGAAAGAAGATTAAATGAGAACACATCTCCAGAGCTGGCAAGCATCTTCACTGCATTTTAGATCGAGGTGTATTTAGTTTTGATTTTTTCACCTGTTTCAGTGCAAACCTTTGCACAAATCTCTTGTTTGCATTGAGGCTCAAGTCACCTAACGTGAATCAGTAGATGCTAATTCATATTGCAGGTGTTAGAGCTAGTAGTGCTGTGAAGATAACATGAATCACACAGCTCATCAAATACTAATTCAGTAGTTCTGCTAATCCAGTTACTCTCTGATTCTAATCAAATTGCTTGGGGCTCTGGTTTATGATCTCCTGACAGCTCTAGTTGACACCATTTAAGAAGCATTCAGCATTTCACCTCAGCTGGAACTTACCATGATGTAGCAGTCGCAACAGCAGATGACTTGTATTTGCTCTTCAGCTGCAACAGTTCAAGCAAGGCTGAAAGTAAGATTTGATGGTGCAAACTGTAAGAATTTCACAGTTTGGCTGCTATCACTAATATTAGGCTGAAAGTGCCTTCCTCAGGCATGCTGTCCTGATCTAAGAGTCGCGTGGTAGAAAACACAGCAGGTATAAACTAGGAGTTAAAAACAAAAAAATCTTTGTGATTTGTAAGTTTTTTTGACAAATTTAAACTTCATAAGGGGATTGCTTTGTAACCTGAAGTGGTAAGTGGAAAGCAAAATTCCACTTACCTTGTCAGTAAACACTTTTCTTATTTGTTATTTAATTTTCTCACCTGGTATTCTTGTATCACGGAGTGTTTCTGTCTTAATTGTGAGCACAACTTAGAGCTGCTGCTCCTGTTTCAGAGTTTTATGGTTGTTACCGTAGTACACAGAGAAAGCTAGGTATTCATTTGCTTTCCATTTTTTGGTGGAATATGCCAATCTTCATTTTTTTGATAGTTTGTAGTTATAGGATACTACAATGCTGGGCATAAATCGTTTGCTTGAACAGGATCAGTGCCATCTACCATGATGTGGAGGCTGAAATCAAAGAGGAATTATTTTCTTTACTGATGGGTTTGAAAATAGTTATATTTTGTTTATCAGTATTAGATTGTACAGACTGTTTGCCTTTACATACACCAGTGAATGTTCTGTTTTCGTTTTTAGTGGAACATTTTGATTGAATTTCAGATCATACAAGAGTAATCTTTTTTTTTAATTGGCTTACCAATATTATAGTGTGCAATGAAAATACCTTTCTTTTTTGTCCAACTTAATCTCATTTTCATTGTATTTGAATACCTGCCAAGTATTTAAAAATAGACAGCTAGCATTAATCCTTGCAGCTTCTTGGAAAAATAGCTGACAGAGTTTTTTTGTCCTAGGTACAGCATTGTCCCCAAACCAGTGGCAGAAATGTTGGCAATACTTGACTGCATTCCTATTCGGTCCATTTTAATGCAAATAATGTAAATCCTTCTTACTTCAGAGTTGAATTGTTTCTATTTATTCCCTGATCTTCCTTCATTATCCTGGACTAACCACTTTTTTTACTAGTTCTAGTCTCAGCAGCTTAAAAAAAATAAAGTGAGATAGTCTAGCTGTTTAAATAAGTGTAGTAGCAGGGTCTTTTACAGAAGAATGCAGGATAAATGACAAAGCAACATATCTGCATAGCTCAGCTTTTGATGTATACAGTTATTTCTTGGCATGTGTGTGAAAATGTTGGTTTGGTTTTGTTTGGGGTTTTATGTTTGGGTTTTGGGTTTTTTTTTTCAGAAAGAAAGTTATATTTTGAGGCTGTGGAATGGCCTTCCTTCTTGACTGGCTGATTGAACTTCTCAGAGTAATTTCACTTAAAGCTATAATTGTCCTTGAAAGGTGTGATACACTGCTAGAAAGGTGTTGCTGCTCTCTGTTTGAAAAGGTATAGCTCCCTAGCCCCTACTCAGTACCATTCTGTGAGTCAGCAGGAGGTAGAGTTTGAAGCCACTGTCCATCCCTGTCTGATATTAAGGGTTGCTAACTTAATATCCTCTGGCTGCTTACACGCTGTGAAAAACTGATGACCATATCTTACAGTGGTGTACTAATTAGATAGAATTTTTTTGTCTGTCTAAAACTCAGCCAAAATATAACTCTATATATCTATGTACTTCAGTAGGTCACAGGGAAGACGTAGGAACAAAGACAATATGACTAAGAAGTCTTTTATTTATATTTTGGAATTAAAATTAACAGCACCCAGTGTAATGTGTGCCTGGAAGAACAGTGCATTACAATGGTAATGTTGTTCCTCAGATAAAAATATTTAAAAGTGAAATTAAAACCTCTAAGCTGGTATTTGTACATTCATTCATTTTGCCATAAGAATGTAACTGATACTTTAAATCACTACTTGGCTGCTATAATCTGTCTTACTGTTTTAAAATGCATTGCTAATTTACTTGTTGGGTCTGTGTGCTCATTAGGCTAAGGCACTTATTTCTTTGAATCATCTCATCAAAGTATGATGTAGCTACTTTTATTTAGTTCATTAGCACTGAGCTTACTAGAAGAATGAATGATGTTATGCAGATTATGCTGCAGAGCATCAATCGTGGTTTAGGCTGAGGCCAGCCTCTCAGTGATAGTGTGCAAAATTTGATTTTTGGCAAATTAGAGGTCATCTGTTCCAGTATTCTTTCAGAAGGGCTTGGAAAGTATTGCTGTTCATATTACATCTTAACTACATATTCAAT
Organism: Psittacus erithacus; assembly: GCA_009867235.2. Classification (NCBI taxonomy): domain Eukaryota; kingdom Metazoa; phylum Chordata; class Aves; order Psittaciformes; family Psittacidae; genus Psittacus; species Psittacus erithacus. Next base: position 3,122 of record WYDI02036182.1, on the reverse strand, counting down.
ATAGATCTGAACCCTAACTGAATCCTTACCTAGGACTAGCTGAGGCCTTGAAGAGCTGGTATGATCAGTGCTTGTTAGAGTGAGCTGGTTTACTTGTACTGCACAAGCTGGAGGGAATGCAATGCACGGATCAAGAACAATTAAAGGAAGAGATGTCTCAGACATTGGCTTTACTTTGCCAGAGAAGAGAAGCAAAATCAGGGAAGGTGACACAGTTCAATAGCTGCAATGTGTATTGAGCAGTCAGCACTATAGCAACAAATTACTTTGTTCAATGATGCCAAAGCCAAAGCATGGAGCCTATACCTGGGTATGAACATGCCTTCCAAAAGGCACTGCTTGTTAGCTGATCTCTGGGACAGCTGGTGGAGAGTAGGAGTTAAGACCTGGAAGCTGCTGCCATTCTCAGATTGCATCTGCTCATGACTCCTGACCTCATGCAACCTTTGTGATATGCTGTATGCTAAATGCTGAATCTGTGTGTGCCGCAGGCTGCAGACCCTTGTTCTAGAGAATACCAGACACGCAGAATTAGAAGGAAGTGCTAACTTGGCTCTTTTAAGATCACTTCAGTGCAGAGAAAACTTTAGACAGTATGAGTTAACATTTGTTGTTGTAAAAGATGATTTTTCATGCAGTTTGTGAAGAAAGCATGAGTGATATTTTTGCACTGGAAAATTTTTCTTTGAGGTACTTAAGGTTGAGAACAGAGTTTAGCATTTTACAGCATTTTACAATAGAAAGCTTTTCTGTAAGATTTCACACTTATGCCTTAGGCTGGACTAGAAACATTGCAATAACGATATTACCCATGTTATTTTGAAAAAAAAAAATGGAAAGAGGTTAAAAAAAAAAGAAGAAGGATAAGCATACCAAAACCTCTGTTAATATTTGCTTGGAGGAGGCGTACTTTTGTTTGGTTTGGGTGGGTGAGGAAAGGAACACTCTTTTATTTTCTAAGCAGATTTCTAGTTTTGTACTCAGTTTTTTATCACAGTGAAAAACACAGCAGTTGCTAGGGAAGGTAGAGGAGTTTATTATTTTTGTAATTATCTTACAAAAAGTGAAGTGATTCTGTCCGGAAAAGAAGCTTTATCAAAATATAGCCAATTGTAGAACTACCATTGACTTCAACAGAAGCAGCATTTCTTAGAAAAATTCTGTAGTGTGTTTTCATTGCAAAGTCTTGGAGTTCCACTTTAGCATCCAAGATTACCAGTTATGTGCTTTATATCATTATCATTAGATATCTTTGCCCTAACTTGGCAAAATTACTTCTTGACTGTTTCATTAGCATCTCTGTATAGATTGTACTTTCATTGAATGTATTCCCCTAACGTAACCAGCAATGTCGGAAGGTATGTGCTCTTTGTACACTATGCCTCATGATATCTAGGAAACAGCAGCTCTGCCTGAAACTGAATGATGTCAGCATGCCAACCCATGTCAACATTTCTTTGTGCGTGAGTTTAGGTTACGGATAAACTTTCTGGAAAAAAGAATGATTGGGTTGTCCTCAACCTGTAGACGCAGAAGCATGATTGTTAATGGCCTGATTTAAGATACACATGTAAGGCATGAATTATCTACATAGTTAACTATTAACTATTTCTTTCTTTGATGTAAAAATGCAGGCTTAGTGGACGTGGGTGTGTTCTTAAGCTTTTTTTTATGGGTCCTGCTCTCAGTTTTCACCTATTTGGTGAAACAGGCTTCCCAAGGAAGTGGTGGAATCCACCACTCCATCCCTGGAAGTGTTTAAAAACTGTGTAGATGAGGCCCTTGGCGACATGGTTTGGTGGTGCCCTTGGCAGTCCTGGGGAAAAAGTAGACTGGATGATCTTAAAGGTCTTTTCCAGCCTAGTTCATTCTATGATTCTATGATTATCCTGAACAAGCAAATGGAACTGATTCTTTGCTGTGTATGGATCGAGGTGGAAATAAACTTATTGCAGCACATACTCTATTGACATTCATGCTTCTTTTCAGCCCAGCAGTCTCCATTTTGGTCTTTCTGTATGTGAATTCTTCACAGCATCAGCTGTCTTGTTGCTAAATCACTGGTATTGATCTCTTTGGCAAAGGAAAAATGGAATTTCCAGTATTAATGTTGTCTTATTCTGACATAAAAAAAAATTACTCCTAGTGACTTAAAGTGACTTAATTGATCTTAGGCCACTCCTTTATATGTCTTCAGTAATGAATGGTCAGTTGTAATCAAATCATACTTGCTGAAAACAAGTAACTGAACTGGAAGATAAGTGTTATCAGCTGTTGAAAAGTTTCCATATGGCCTTCATCTGGCAGGAACAAATGACTAACTGGGGCTTTTTTTGAGTATAAAATATTGAGCCATAAATGGATGTTGAAAAATTCCTTTCTGATATCTGTATTTCAAAAATAGGTAAAAGTTCTATTTTCCATTAATAACAGTTCTCTTTTCAAGGACAGTACCAGGATAGGATCACTTCATGATTGTTTTCATCTGTTCTCTAAAGACCGTTTTGTTCTTCTTTTCCTTTCTTCCACTGCCTCTTGTCATGAAGGAGATCACGTGCATGTGGCAGCAGTTGTACTTACATCATAGTAGTGGCTTGCAAATCTTCTATATGTTTGTTTGCCTTCATCTTAGCTCGCTTGAGATTGTTAAATCCCACCTCACTATCCCCATGCATTGCACTACTTAGTAGTTGTCTAGCTGAACACCACAAGCATGCAAACCACTGAATGATCCTCTGTTCCATGCACACCTTTTCTTGCCTGAGGTCTCAGAATAGCCCAGGAACAAAGATATTGTTCAGTGGTCTAATCTGGAACTACGGCTTGATCATAACGGGGGAGATCCTACTTGACAGTTGAAATGCACTTGAAGAGATCCTGATGCAGGGCAGAAAATACTATATTGTTTAACATATGGGGTTTAATGTTTAAGGTCATAGAATCATAGAATAGTTAGGGTTGGAAAGGACCTTGAGATCATCTAGTTCCAAACTCCTTGCCATGGGCAGGGACATCTCATGCTAAACCATGCCACCCAAGGCTCTATCCAGCCTGGCCTTGAACACCACCAGGGATGGAGCATTCACAACTTCCTTGGGCAACCCATTCCAGTGCCTCACCAC
>WYDI02036181.1:0-12910 GCA_009867235.2 Psittacus erithacus | reverse complement strand
GTTCCCAGGCCAAAAGTCAGAAACACAGCACTGCACCAGCTACTAAGAAGGAGAAAAATGACTGCTACTGCTGAACCGAGGACACATATTTAAATATATTTAAGTGCATAACAAGCAATCTGTTAAAATTTTCTTTATTCTCTCTGTATGGATTCATGTACAGATATACGTTCTTTCTCATATATTTATTTCTGGTTATGCAAAAAATGCCGTTGTATTCCTTAGTGATTATTATGGATATCTTATTCTCCAGTGACAATAAAAAGATTTTTAGGACCAATTTGGAAGCAGGGAGGGTATTGGAAACAAATTTTAAGAGCCTCAAACGTATGTAAAGAAGAGTACAAAACAAGCTTTAAGCTGGTGAAGCCAGTGGAAGTGCCAGATACTTAGTATCTATGTAGATTTACAGCTAGTGTTCCACTATTTTGTTCCTTGTAACTCTCTGTGTTTGCATCACATCTCAATTTAACATCATCTTTGAGTTTCATTAGTGTGATATTGAACTCTCTTCTAAATTCTTAATGAAGACGTCAGATAAAGAAAGAGGATGAAACCTCCTATACTAGTATGCCCCTAGACATCTCTCTGAATCTGATAAGTTGCCATTCATTATTAACTACTCTTTATGGCAATTGAGCAACTTTTCATGCTATATCTTCTGGTTCGTATCCAAGGAAATTTGATTTTTCAGACTAGTATTTCACAAGATTCTCTACCAAATGCTTTGCTAAGATGCAGATTTGTTATGTTTGCAGAACTGCATTCCCTTCAGTCATCCATTATGTTATTTCATCTCCCAAAAATTCATGTTTCGCCTGTAAAAAAACCCTCAATGTTTACTAGAAAACACTATTTCTCATGCTTTCATTACCCTCACTTACTTCAGCAGTGAAGGTGTGTAAAAGAATCCTAAAAGGCCTTATGCTTATAATTCACTTTTAAATTTATTAATAAATTATTTATAATATCATTTTCTCCCGGTCTACCTGAATAGATTCATCCATTTAAAAATAAATTGGTGTTTTTAAGTTAATTTATAGAACAACATATGTAATTTCTAGTACCGAATTCTAGAAGATACTTGCATTTATATAGCTGTTTATTTGTCTATAGGATGTATAGGTAACTTTAGAACACTGTCAAATTTCTTTATAAGCAATGACACTGCAATTAAATAGATGATCATATGGTCTGTCATTGAACATTCCGCATTTTCCTTTATGCTCTTCTTGAATGACGTTTTGAGACATGAATTTGTTTTCATTTGTATTATGCAAAAATCACTACTAACTTGTTTTGAAAAAACTAAAACTATTTTCAAGGTCAGTTGCAAGCTGACTTTGTTCAGCTCCTCCTTCAGCAGTTTCTGCAACTTGTCATGTGGGACTCCACAGCAGCTCACATTGTTTTATCGCAAAACTGCTTTTCAGAAGTATTTGGATTATTTTCTTCCCTTTCTTAAAAACTTCTGCTGCATTACCCCACACAATAATGTCATCAACATATTGCAGGTGCTCTGGAGTTTCTTCCTGTTCCAGTGCAGTCTGCATCAGTCTATGGCAGATGGTAGGGCTGTGTTTCCACCCCTGGGGCAGTTGCTTCCAAGTGTACTGGACGCCCCTCCAAGTAAAAGCAAATTGTGGCCTGCACTGTGCTGCCAAAGGAATTGAGAAAAATGCATTGGCAATATCAGTTGTGGCATACCACCTGGCTACCTTTGACTCCAGTTCATACTGAAGTTCTAACATGTCCAGTACAGCAGCATTCAAGGATGGTGTGACTTCATACAGGCCACGATAGTCTACTGTTAGTCTCCACTCTCCGTTAGACTTTCGCACGGGCCATATGGGGCTATTAAAGGGTGAGTGGGTCCTGCTGATCACTCCTTGACTCTCCAGTCTACGGATCAGCTTATGGATGGGAATCAGGGAGTCTCAGTTGGTGCAATATTGCAACCGGTGCACTGTTGTGGTCGCAATTAGCACTTGTTGTCCTTCGACCTTCAGCAACCCCACAACAGAATGATCCTCTGAGAAACCAGGCAATGTGGACAGCTGCTCAATTTCCTCTGTCTCCAAAGCAGCAATACTAAAAGCCCATCAGTACTCTTTTGGGTCACTGAAGTACACTTTTCTGAGATAGTCTATGCCAAGGATGCACGGAGCCTCTGGGCCAGCCATAATGGTGTGCTTTTACCACTCCTTCCCAGTTAGGCTGATTTCAGCCTCCAATGCAGGCAGATGTTGAGATCCTCCTGTCACTCCAGAAATACAAATTTGTTCTGCTACTTGTTGATTTGATGGCATCAGGATACACTATGCTCCAATGTTTACTAGAGCTTTATAGCCCGGTGGTTCTGATGTACCAGGCCGTCTAATCCACACAGTCAAGCAAATCTTGTTGTCCCTGGCTGGAGGCAAGGCCCCTCTAGTCCTGATCATAGTATTTACTACTCAATTCTTGTAAATACAATCCACTTATCAAGGTCAGGAGTAAGAGCAGCCCTACTGTCCAGAGAATTTCCCACTGGAGACTGGAGCTCCAATTTTCCTGGAAGAACCCCCTTTTATATTTGTTTTTCCTTGCAACTCACATACCTGTGCCTCTTGGGTTGAGGTAGATTTTTCTATTCCTCTTCCTCATGTTGCCTCTGTGGTCACACAGATAAAACCACAGGGTAACCTGTGGGGTATACCTACTCTGTCCTCACTCTTGAGCAGAGGAACACTTACTCCTAATAGATGAGACACTGCTGCATACAGCTGGGGAGTAGGATCTATCTTCTTCAAGATGCTGTTTCTCCAGAGTGGAGATGTGGGAAGAAGAGACACTTTCTTCATATTGCCAGGGTTCGCCAGTCAATTCATCCACTATTTGTCCCTCTCCATCCCTCCAGCTCATTACTGCCAATGAGTTGGCATATGATGATGGTACACCCTGCACAAACTTTTGTCGCATAGTACAATAAGAAACTATAATGTATTAACAGGAACATATATAATGCTCAATTAGCCAAACCCATTCACAGCAATGCTTCATTGTTTCCTTTGTCATTTTATTTTGGTTTCCTCATTTCTGTGAAATGCCATCTTTCCTTTGGCATGTTTTGTGGTGGCAGAGAAGTTAATAGCTGAGAAGAAAAGCAGAGTGTGGGTACTGTCGCCTTCAAAAGTGCTTTTGAAATGAGTGCATGGTAGCTGAACCTCACAGCTTGTTGGTTTTGGATAACTTGTTTAGAGGGCTACTGTGGATAAAAAAAGCAACATAGAGAGCAGGAAAGTGGCAATAACAGCAGTTTCTCTTCTCATTTCTAGTCGTGGGGTGGCACTTATGTTAATTACCAGCAAAGTGGAAAACCCAGCTGGAATTCTGAGCAATTTCTTTTTTCTGTACTTTATCTTTATTAAATTGTTATATTTTCACCAGGTTTTTGCTAGCATTAGGCATAACAAGAGGGAGCAAAAAGTACAGAAGTGAAAATTGTCGCAGTGGGATGCCTGAAGTTGTATTCCTTAATTTTCATTTGGGCACCCAAGTAAAAGCAAAGCGATTTCAAAAGATGTTGAGAATCTTTAAGCTCTGTTGTCTGCTATAAATTTAATAGATCAGAAGCACCCTTGAGAGTCAGACTGTTACGTTTACTTATCTTTAAAATGTGGTATATTATTGTAGCTTCCAATACATAGATATATGCAATTGTGATCAGCTTCTTTTCATTTCTTGTATTTAGCCTATATCTTGCTTATTTTAATTCTTTTCTTAATGTCAGACAATTACTACAGCAAGAAATAAACTGAAACAAAACATAAATGGTAGGTACTTAGTGAATATAATTAGTTTATTGTAATTGCCACTAGGCAAAGGTAAGAGTATATTGACTAATATAACTGCTTAGACAGTTATCAGAACAAAGGTCAAGAACACAATACTTACATAATGAATGTTTTTAAAGTGTTTCATCTAAATTGACAAAAAAGTGCAAATTTTACTATTAGAATTAGTCTTTTTAAACATGGTTGGTATCCATTTAGAGTTTTCTCATTTTTTGGTGTTTATACTATTGAATTGCTTAAACACATTTTTAATGGCCCTGCATTAGTCACAACCAACTAATGAACCTATGTGGTTTTTTTTTCCTTTTTATCCCGTAACATTTCCTTAGGCCTTGATATGCCCCTGACACCAAAACTGGGAGAATAATTCTTCATAAAATATCTTGGAGAATGGCAGATGAACTGAAGGTGCATTTGATAACAAGAATCTGTGTCAAGCACAAACCCGACAGATCCAGGAATTTACTAGTTGTTACAAGGGAAAAGTGAGTAATATAACTGCAATGCAGCTTAGACTTTCATTACATTTGTTATTTCTGACTATTGCCTTATAGTGCACTTTTACCTAAGCAATGTTAAACATTTTTTTTTTTTTTTTGTTTCACCACAGAACAAAACTAATGAACATGCTGGGGGAGGAAGGGAACACACAAGCAGGCCAGAAAGCCAACTGTATACTGGGCTGCATCAAAAGGAGCGTGACCAGCAGGTCGAAGGAGGTGATCCTGCCCTTCTGCTCTCATGAGACCCCACTTGGAGTATTGTGTACAGTTCTGGCATCCTTAACATAAGAAGGACATGGAGCTCTTGGAGCAAGTCCAGAGGAGAGCCACAAGGATGATCAGGGCGCTGGAGAATCTCCCATATGAAGACAGACTGAGAAAGTTGGGGCTGTTGAGGCTGGAGAAGAGAAGGCTGCTTGGAGACCTCATAGCAGCCTTCCAGTATTTGAAGGGGGTCAACAAGGATGCTGGAGAGGGACTCTTCATTAGGAACTGTAGCAGTAGGACAAGGAATAATGGGTTTAAACTTAAACGGGGGAAGTTCAGGTTAGATAAAAGGAAGAAGTTCTTTACTGTGAGGATGGCGCAGCACTAGAATAGGTTGCCCAAAGAGGTGGCAAATGCTCCATCCCTGCCAGTGTTCAAAGTCAGATTGACAAAACCTTGCACAACATGGTCTTGTGTGAGGCACCCCTGCACATGGTGGGTGGCTGGAACTAGATTGTCTTAAGGTCCTTTCCAACCCAAACCATTCTATGATTCCGTGTTTCTATAAAAGCAAACAAAACAAAAAAAAATAAAACCCTGAAATGACCCAAACCCCCAACAATGATAGAATAAATTTTTTTCTGATTATTAACTGCAATAAAAACTAACAACATTTTCTTGTGGATGCTAAACTTACTACAGAGCATCACAGCTTGAGCTCATAGCATATCCACTGAATTCTGCACAAATGTTGCTAATATCCCAGAAGCATTTAACTGTTATTTTTTTATCAGGATTCACATTTTTACAATGAAGGCAAAGAGGAATTATTATCTTAAGGAATCAAGTGATAATAGGTGAAATTGTTAGGTTAAACTTAGAATTCATTTGAAAACTGTGTTTCATTTTTATAGATCTCAACCTGTGAGAAACATGTTTTTCACTCCTAAAACTGTGGTGGTCTGCAGCTTCATAATTTTTATCTTTTCTTCTAAAAGAAGACGAAAATATTTCTGTTCCTTCTATGTTTGAATTTAAAATAAATATTTTTTTTTTATGTTCTTTCTTATTTTTCCATAATCTGAATTAATAGAAAAACTAACCTTAAAACCAAAATGCTGCCACATTCTCCTACACCGTGTTATGTCATTTTTCTGCTAGGTCTCTGACTACCGCTCCACACCATTAGTGCTTAACAATCAAGTTTGTCAAAGAAGAACCTGAAAAATAAAGGTCTTTCTGATAAGTGAAAGGTTTCACTTTCTCTCATGTATGTTTTTAGAAAAAGAAGAAACTGTTTACCTTTGAATGAACTAACATAAAAAGGTAAATATTGTTTTTCTCTATTTACAAACAGAGACTAACTCCTTTTAGGGTGGTAGAGAAAATACATGCACATTTACTCAAAAACTATACTGTTCTGGGTTCAGCTGTGACAGTTATTGTTCTTCTTAGTAGCTAGTGCTTCTTAGTAGCTTAGTAGCTGCAGCCAGGACACTGTTTTAGGAGTGTGAGTGTGTAATTTTGATGCTTAATTTTGGCATGAGGTCTGAGAAGACAGAAAAACATCTGAAAGGTTAGCAACCTTGTTTGATTCACATGACATACTTTGAGTGATTGAGTTCATCCTGACAGAAATCTTGTGACTCATCAGCTGGATCTGTGTTGTCTCCAATGGAAGCTTTGTGTTACATGTGGACACCCAGATTTGGATGTCTTCCACCTCAGCTATGCAAATCAGTAACAATTAACTTAGAAGATCCTTGGAAAAGTCTTTGGTACCAGTTTAAGTGGAATGGCTCTTATTCCTTATTTGTAAGTATCCTAAGTTTTGATGTTACGTGTTACTGTTACTTTTCTACTATTGTGATTTTCGGTGTTTTGTTTGCATGTTTGAATGATCACAGTGAACATACAGGTTTTGGTTGCCTCAGAAGTTGCATTTGCTTCAGCATGCAGAGGCAATCTGCTGCAAACACTTTATGTATAGCTGAATGAATAAGTGCATTGTCTACATTCACCCTATTTTGCTTGCAGACTCCACCTTTCCTCTTTCTAGGCCTCAAGTATCTGAGTCCATAATTCAGAAGTGTCACATGAAGGATGATGGTTTATTAAATTTTCAAAATGCATTCCATATGTAACAGGCTTGCTAGAAATAGTGAAAGAAGTTATTTGAAGTAAGGATCTTGCTTGTCCTGTTCAATCATAACTGCAATAGCTATGGGCAATTGTTTTGCCTATTGGCCAGTCTGAATTATTGACTGGATTAGTAGATTGGGTGTAAATTAAGTAACTCTCGTCTTTCAATATTTCTGTAAAGTGGTAAGTGCAATGCTCCACTGTGGCTATGGTCAATTCGATAAAAATAAGGTTAAATAAAATGAAGATTGTTCAGTCCCTGAACAGAAAAGACCAATGAAATTCACAGCTGGCCTGGATGTTTCATTTAGCCCATATTACAAATGGAGAAAAATGAACTAATGGTGGAGGTAAAACAGTATGTCAGGTTTAACTCTCCCACACTTCGTTAATTTGGAATTAGAAGACTTTTATATTGCTTTAGTCTATATTTTTTTATTTGGCAGTAAACAGAATGCCATCGTTTCAGGATTTTTTTTTTCTTGTGGAGGATTAAAACAGCATTTCTCTGTCCTGGGAGGCATAAAAGCAGGAAAACGCATATTATTTAGCTCTTTCATCAGCTTGTCATCTGCCATCATTCTTGACAGTGGAATCAACTCATGCAAATTAAAGTTTTTGGTTTGGCTTGGTTTGGTTTGGTTTGTCTTCCAGTAAAAGAAGATATTTAAAACACAACTAAGTCACAGTTCATATTAAAATACTAATTTAATACTATTTAAGTATTAAAATATAAAAAAATCAGAGCCAAAAAATAGCTCAGATGCAACCTGACAGGTGCAGCTTGACAAGTAAATATTCAGTTACAAAGCTCATTTCATTTACCACAGAAAAGTAAAAGCAGAAACAGAAGGATTATTTGAGATGCTATAGCAGCTCCATTATGTTCGCCACAGTTTGTACTATGGTAGCTGAGTTACTGCAGTTATTTACCCATTAACTAGGAGAAATAGGCATGTGCAATCTTGTACTGCATTGTAGCTGCTGATTCATATGAATACCTAATGGTGAGTGCTATGTCAAAATTAATTGCTCAAGAATTTTTGCAGCTAAAATGAAAATTGTAAGCATTCTGCAAATCAGCTATAAACCTAGTTGAAACACCTACTAAAGCTGAGTTTATGACTGCTTTGTGCTGCTAGAACCACACAAAGCAGCTGAAGTCCAACAGTAAATCTGAATTTTGATTTTTGTAATATTTTAGATGTTTATATTGTTTCCTATCCTGAATATTTGAGCAACTTCTATGCAGTGTAAATGATAAAATCCTTTCTCAGACACTTTGCATGCAAGATACTTAAGATTCCTTTTTATATCCTCATTTTTTCACCTTTGCTTTTGTGCTTGCCTTTGTTGTTCCCCTCTGCCATACTCTATTCACCACATGTTATTGTAAGAGTTGTTTAGAAAATACTAAGAAAGGTATTTCAGGTATTTGTGATGTATGACCTGAAGAACATTTTAATGCATTAAAAGGACTAATAATGAATGATGCGTTGTTTGATATGTAATTAATTATAAATAGAACTAATAAACTACTGAAATATAAAGGGTAGTTAAAGAAAACTTAAGAACATCAGATGAAAGACATCCTTTATAATGCCTTATATTTAGAAAACATCATCAATAAGGGGAATTATTCTTCTGATCACCATAAACTGTAACTATGGAGCAGACCAAAGGGAGTTTGGTCCCAGAGGGAACTGGACATGTCTGTTCATTGCAGCTCTGCAAAGAATTTTCTTAAAAGCTAAACTTTCCATTACAAGTAACAGCTCTAAATATAATCCTGAAAAATCTAAATAATTGTGAACCTTACATGGTTAAAAACAGGCCTCACAAAAGCCTAGCTATTGAGCTATACCCTCAGCAGTACCCACATACTACTGGAAAAATCACTCCTCTAAAATTATTGGGCTTCTAGCAACTTCCATAGATCCCAAACTTCAAAAAAATAGCTTCAGATGCAGTTGATAAAATTGCTTAATGACTAAGTTTTACATTTACCATCTTTCTGCTTTTCCCAGAAAATATTTAACTATTCCAGAAATTATTTAGAATCATTAGATTGTTTATGTTGGAAGGGACCCATAAGGATCATTGAGTCCAAGTCCCCACTCCTCACAGGATTACCTAAAACCACATGACAAAGTGTCATTCAGATGCTTCTTGAACTCTGACAGGCTTGGTGCCATGACCACTTCCCTGAGAAGCCTGTTCCAGTAACCAGTCATCCACTCAGTGAAGAACCTTTTTCTAATGTTCAGTCTTAACTTCCACTGATACAGTTTCAGTCCATTTCCATTTGGGATGTCCGAAACTGCACACAGAACTTTGAAGTGAGGCCTCACCAGGGCACTGTACAGTGGCACAATCACTTCCCTCAACTAGTTAGCTATACTGTGCTTGATGCACCTCAGGAAAAAATTGGCTCTTTTGGTTGCCAGGGCACATGACTAACCCATATTCAATTTGCCATCAACTCAGACACTTCAGATCTTTTTCTGTAGGAGGCATTTGAATTGTCCCATGTCAGCCAGAATGTCCCATGTCAGCCAGAATATCCCATAATTTAGCTATTGAATGTGATGAAAATTATATTAATTTAAAAAAACAAACAGAACTCAACTCATTCTTGCTATATTTGGATATTTACTTTGTCTGGTGATGCATAGAGTGAGTGTTTAGGAAAGCACTTTTTGCTCCCTGAATATCTCCATGTTGGAGCCCAGTAAGTAGATCTAAGACTGCTGCTGAAGAAGATGTCAGTAGGAGAAATAGGCAGAGGAACAGTTAACTGGAGGTTTCGAAAGGTTTTTCCCTTGGGCTACACTTATCTCTAAGCCTGTACAAAGGCCATCACTTCAGACCCTTATACACATAAAGGGTTATACTGACAAATAGAGATGCTCCTTGGATAGGTTTAGGGGTTTAAAGTGCAGTTAATAGCCACATCATGCCTAATTCTAATTCTATGAACCATTTCATGGAAGAAACCTAAGGTGTTTTTGTTTGTTTTTTAATTCTGCATCTCCCTTTATGATGTTCCTGTGGTTAAGCATATTCGTAACATTCTTGTAAGAGATAGAAATAAGCATACTTGTTTTAGAATTGCTTGTGTACAGATTTTGAAGTCCTTCAGTTGACAGTTTTACCACTAAATACCAGTTACAGCTTGCCAGGCAAAATTATAACAAACTTAAAGTGATCACATTTTATTATTCATTACAATGTGAATACTATTCTTTGCCTTGTGGAAAAGTAGGTAATATAATAGGTTAAGTACTGGAACATAAAAGACATGAAAGAATTAAATTTGGCTCAAAATAATGTAAAATATTATATTCACTCTAAATTTCCATTTCCAGGATCAATGTTCAATGGGTGTTCTTCAAAGTGATTCTCCAGTTTCCTTCCTTTCTTCAGTCCCTTCTTTTTATTTTCCTCTTGATATTAAAACAGTTCCTCAGCTGAATTACGTCTTTCTGGTTAGCAGCCTACCATTCATTCTTTCAGGACAATTTAGCTGGGTACAGTATAGTTCATTGTTATGACTTATTTCTAAGTTATATAATTTGGATGGTACCAGAGTGGTTGTTGCAGGACTATTCTTTACGTTCAGGTTCCCTGGTTCCAGATTTTTTTAGTTGGAGCTAACTTGAATGATTTTCACCATGATATAAATATTTTTATCACATTCAACACCTAAAAAAAATGTGAGATTTGCTATAGCTAATGGGCAGAGTAGCTTGAGCTGGCTGAAGGTGAGTCACCACCCATTTCACTGCTCAAAGTCAATGCATGTTCACTGTTTTCAACCTTGCTTTCTGAGAAAAAACAATTAAAAGCAGAGTCTACAGTTCGTGTTCCCACAAGCAACACACTGTTCTGCCTCACCATCACAAATCTGGCCATTATAAGGTCAGTCTGCATTTTCCATTTTTAAATCTTGGTGTTATTTATTCTTTTCTGATTTAACATTAGTGAAAAACAACAGCAACAACAAAATCTCCTAGAAAACAGCCCTGAAAACAAAGAAACCAAAACATGATTCAAGTACTTGTAGACATAAAGAAATCATTGGTTTCCTTAGCAACTGAATGAAGTTCTATATTAAGAACAAGAAAGTAATTAACTCTCTAATATGAGATAATGCTTGAAACACACATTTAAGTCTGCATGATTTTTTAGTTAGTGCTCTAGCATATTGAAATTTTAAATTATAAAGGTTAATCTCTGGTTAGCCATCCTATTAAAACAACTGGGAAATTCCCTGGAACACTAGTGACATATCATTATAGATTTTCTGTTACAGTCTTTGCTGATAGTTTTTCCTCATCCTTCACTATGAACTTAGGAGAATAGTGCATTCAGTGTATTTGGGTATGAATACACTCCTGTGCAACTAAAATATTTACAATCAGGACTCAGAAATACATGTTTTGACACATACAGCATGACTCAATGGAATACTTAAACATCCTAAAGACTTTACAAACCAGAACAATTTTACTGATTTTTCAGTTTGTAACTGTCGAGTTGTATTGAATGTCTAACCACATGGCTTGACCATCAAAGTACAGACCATTTTCAGACATAAAGGTGGTTGTGGTATAATCATCTGATTTCAGAATAGTTCCTATTTATGTAGATGTTTAAATGTAATGCACAATTTGAACCTTAGATACCATATTGAAAATTATAATTATGATTTATAGAAATGAATGCAGCATATACAAATCTTTTTAAAAATTTCATCTATTACACTGCAAACATATGAATTAAGGCTTAGTGATTGCTAAATAGTATTAAATAATGCTAAAATAATACAGGGGGTTTAATACTTCTTAATACTAATACATATTTTGGTTATTTTTTTTATTGGAAGAATGATCTCATCTGATATCTAAAAACCAAAATTAAATATTATTTGGGAGTTTAATTTGTCTATCATATTAATGAACTTTTTGTTTTCTTGTTCATTATTTTTCTAATACTGTTGGCTAAAATACCAAACAAGAAAATATAGCCTACTTCAGTAATATCTGTGTAATACAGCTGATATCTGTAGGTTTCTTTCAGCATTAGCAAAAGACTGGATTTCACTTTCTAGCCAAATGACTTCATGGTATATCTTTATTGGCTTCACAGGAATTTTATGTTATTAATTCACCTGACCCTTCTACTTTCATAGTTCTATGCTAAGGTTTATTAGAAAGGAAGTCAGACTCTGCTTCTGAAGCAATGATAAGAAGCGTGGAATTTCAATGCATTCTTCACAATGAGGATTTTTCAAACAATTTTTGATCAGCCTGATTCAAAGTCACTATGTACCCCTTTTTCTAAAGTCTATCTAACTGTCAGGATGGCTGAGATTGCATATTATATGTGGTCACACTTCTGCTCTCTCTGGCTGATCCACATTTATCAAGGTGAGGCTATTCAATTTCTTTATTTTTTTCTTCATTTATTTTAAGAAAGAAATGCATTATAAAGATACAAGCTATGTGCAATGCTTTGCAAATAGAAGAACTAGAATTCTAAACTTTTTCTTACATAGTCACAGAAAAGATCATGTCTCAGTTTTATTCATTTCCTCATATAAAAAACCAGCTATAACAATTTTTGATGTAGGATTCAGTCATGACGCCTATCAATCATACATAGTTTTTGCATGTAGTGTGATGTGTATGAATATGTGAGAATGTGTGTGCGCATCTGTGTTTTTTTGTTTTATTTCTTCTAGAAAATAATATTTTTGCACTAATGAAAAGCATTGCACTTTGAACATATAACTCAAAACCTTTTCAATAAGACTGAAACAAGTGTAAAAATATCTTTTCATTTTCACTTAAAAAGTTTATATTTATATGTTGTGAGAGTACCCTGGAAACATAGCTGTCTTAGTTTTAGATGCACAGTGATGTTTTAAGCAGACTAGCTGCTGGAACTGATCATAGGAAATCCAAATTTGTGCATAGAGCATTTACTTGTTCTCTGGCTTACTGAACTGATACATAAATGTGTATAGAGTAGGAAAGGAGTGGGGAGGGAGGGAGGGAAGCAGGGAGGAAGGAAGGAAGAGAAGGAAGATTAAATGCAGGCAGGTGGGCAAGAAGAAAAGAAAGGAAGGAAGGAAGGAAGGATGGAAGGAAGGAAGGAAGGAAGGAAGGAAGGAAGGAAGGAAGGAAGGAAGGAAGGAAGGAAGGAAGGAAGGAAGGA
>WYDI02036174.1:0-51844 GCA_009867235.2 Psittacus erithacus | reverse complement strand
GATCAAAATCAAAAACACAGCACTGCACCAGCTACTAAGAAGGAGAAAAATGACTGCTACTGCTGAACCCAGGACAGTATAGTCCCTGGTAGAGAGGCTTGTTTTGGAGGCAGAAACAGTTCAAAAGAGGGTAGCAAAATGACCTAATAGCCAAGAGATGCTGAAGTTTCTCAGCTTTCCATCCTTCCCTGGAGTTCGGTTTCTAAGTCAGAAATGCCTTTCTTATGGAAAGCACCAAAGGTGGACACTTGCATTCATTTATACACAGTAGCCAGTGTGTATGCCACTGAAAAGGTAGAAGAATATATTCATATATCCAGTCTGTCTGATCTGATGTCCCCCAGTGCCTAAACCACCAGCCTGTGGGGATATGCTAGGGTGGATGAAGCGCCTTTGGATGTGATCCAAATTGAGCAATCTTTGAGACAGAGAAGATGTATAGAGTCAAGAAACCAGCTCTGCAGAGGGATACTCACAGGATTCTGGGTAGCTGGTTGGGGGCAGACGCAGTTCCCCCAGTGCATGTTTTAATTAATTTTATAAAGAAGCAAATGCCACTAGCTTGGTGATTAGGACACCTTTTCTGATGTGTTGGTGTTGCTGTGTTGGTGTTGCAAGCAATGCTTCATATCCTGTGATGAGGTAACTTCTACACCCAAGGGTGCTTTCATCACCACATAGCTGGGTATGGACACAAAGAAATGGACACCAGTTGTGCCAGAAAGTTTTGTTCCTATTGTGGGTGTACAGTTTGACCAAGAAGTCTGGCTCCACAAGGTAGAATCATAGAATCATAGAATAGTTAGGATTGGAAAGGACCTTAAGATCATCTAGTTCCAACCCCCCTGCCATGGGCCGGGACACCTCCCACTAACCCATGTCACCCAAGGCTCTGTCCAGCCTGGCCTTGAACACTGCCAGATATGCTTAGGCATCAGCTAAGAGACTGATGGAGGCATTGAAACTTGAAAGATTTTCTACCAGAAAGATAACACCTGTGGTTACATACCAACTGAATGGGAGTGTTGAAAATTTAAACAATGCAAAAATGTTTGACATCAATTTCTAATACTGCAATCACATTCCTGAATGTGATTTTACATCAGTCAGGCATGCCTAATGTTTTAAGAAATACCTTTAAAAAAAACCTCCTTCTTGTACACTGGGATTCACCGCTTTCCTAGTCTAAGCAATCCTTGTGGACAGATCCCCAGCAGGTATAAATCCCTCTTTTCTTAATAACTCATTTCCTTTCCTATTTGTGCTTGAGAATCTTCCTTAGCTGACCATCCCACCTTCTCCTGGTGGATAATCTTTTAATAGCCACTGCCATTTTCTGGTTTTTCTTATCAAAATATATAAAAAATAAATTAAGTCATAAGATGTTCTTGAGTGGGTAAATGCTCTCAACTGCATCAATTTAAAGGCAACTTTTCATTCTCTCAAACATTTTGCTGATATCTGTAATCATCAAGATTTTATTTTCCCAATATTTTGCAGGAAACATTTTCTTTATTTACTTACTTCCAAGCAGTTTGTGTCACATGTGCTGCTAGGAAGTTTTCAAATCTTTAGTTGCTCCAAGTGAGAAGTTAAGGTATTTCCTGCTGGACCAGGATCAACAGAGGTTTAAGGTGCTTGCCAATGGCCTTTTAAGGAAATTATCTTAAACACATTTCTGAACAATGATCCCTTCAGAATTTAATGGAGTTCAGGCACATTTGGAGGTCACCCATTCCCTCATTAATTCTACCTTGCTAAGAAAAATGCTGAGGGAGGTACAATATAGCAAATACCTTTTACTCCATCAATAAATTCTTTCTTTTTTTGCTGCCAGCACATATTGCTACAATTAAGCCACAATTGATGCAAAAGTACAATTATGCACTCTGCATTTCTGTAGAAAAAATAATTACTTCAAAATAAATGTAATTCAAATACCCTAGCAACTTGAATGGTTTCAGATGCATATACTTCAAGACAATTTCATATGAGCATTTTGCAGTCTGAACTCACCTTACTGAAGATATATTGCAAGGTTGTATGTAGGGTTTTTCAAAGGTTAAGAATTGACTTTGATGCATAGGTTTAAACAAAGTACATTTCTGAAAGTATCTATATCATTCTTTTTGGCCACCTTTTTATAAGTGGGATTTTCAGACAAGCAACTGGCCTATAGTCCTTTTCTCACAGAAATTTGCAGCTGGGCTGATTACGGTTTCTAGTCCTCATGAAAAGTTCTTTAGATTAGAAGAAAGACTCCTATTGTCTTCGCAAGACTCTGGAGCAGATCTTTTCATTTCTAAGGACCTTGATTTAAGGTAAGATTTCTAAGGAATAAATGAGGTCAAGTATTTGTTAAACTTTTCTCCCATTCCCTTGTCCTAGAACAAAAAGGTCTGCGTCACAATTTCTAAAGTAAGTACTGTAGCTCAGAAATGCATTGACTGGGCAGGTAGACTCCTTTTGTATCTATCAGACACCTCTAGTAGATGCCCTTGAATGTGAAGAACTGTATAACCTCTTCAGTTTGGAACAGTCTCATACCTCCCCAAGGTAGCTAGAAAGGCCTAATTAGTGCAGGACTTTTCCTGTGTTTTGTTGTCTGCTGCTTTGAAGACCAGCAGAGAGAGGGGTCAGCAAGCTTCTTTCCTGCTGAAATGCTGTGTTCCTCAAATGGTGCTAATCTCATTTGACCAGTGGAATTTAAAACAACTAGGAGGTTGTTTTCTAGTTTTCATGGGAAGTGATTATATGCGCCCAGACATTCAAAAAAAAAAAAAAAAGAGATAATAAAATAATAAATCGATATCTTAATGGCTTGCTTGTTTCTTAAATGTTTAAAATAACTATAAGAAATATAGTTTCTGTATTCATTATCACTGTCCTTTAGGACATAATTGCCTGTTATGTTCATTAGTATTGCCCTTGTTAAATAAAACAAAACCAAAACCCCACATACACAAAAAGCCAAACTCCTAAAGACTTCCCTATGTTTAACACTGAAAGATTCTTATAGTCTGTTTATGCTTAAACCCAAATGACTGCAAAAGCTCCTAAGAGAATAAAAGCTTCACAAACCCTTATTGCTTTAATACAGTTGTATCTGTAGGTTACCTAGTTTCAAAGTGACCCTGAGTTTTCAGAGGCATCGTTAGGAATATCTTGTCACTGTCTTTTGCATGAGTGGTCATTTATGCTATTAGGGTAATAAGTAGGATAGACGACGTGATACAAACACTAGACTTGGGTAAGCTTCTGCGAAACCTCTGCAAATTCACAAAGTTAATGGCTTAACCTCACAATTCTCCAGTGGAAAATAAATTTTAATGGTTTTACAGACTCAATCCTCATTTCAAGATGTGAGTTTCCCCAAACTCCTACTTGACTCCTATTAACTGCTAAACTTAAACAAATAAAAACTTATTTTCCCTCATGGTTCATGGGGACACTGACACAGTTCATCTGCTGTGAATGAAGAGCAGGGCATTTCTCATCAGGTACTCAGAGTAAAGAGGCTGGAAATTATAACATTAAAAAGGCATTTAAAAGTGCCAGAAATACGTGTGAACAGAAAAACAATGTGGGACACTGAAAATGCATGTGACACAGCAGACTAACAACAGGATTAGAGGGTATTAGCAGATGTAATACCTGGCTAAGGCCTGCAAGAAAGAAAAAAAAATGTTTGGATTTGTCCTCCAAACGTGTTGCAATTCTGCATGCGTGGCAGCCTTTTGCACACCTGTGGTAGGTTACAGAAGCCAAAATTGTGGATATGGTTTCAATAGAACTGTTACCTGCTTCACAGCCAAAGCTCCTACAAGCCTACGCCAGCCCCAGTATGGCAAAATTTACTCTGCTGCAAGTCAGTTCCAAGTATGTTGCGCAGCAGTATTTTGTTTAAGTGATTAGAGGACTGGTAGAAAGAAAAGCTTTTTTTAGAGACAGTGAATCTTTGGCTGGCATTTGTAACATCCTAGACCTTAACTCTTACTAGGAAAAACAGCCTGTAAAATTCCAGGAAGCAAAAACTACTGTACATGTTAGTAAAGCCATGACTTGGGGTAAGAATTTTCTCCAAGGCAATAGAGAGAAATTCTGATTTTGACATTGTGGTTTGGTAGTAATGAAACAAGTCTCTGGTTTGTAGCTACTCGGCTGCCACACAAAAGCATTTTCCAACCAATCACCGTACAGGACACGCTTTCATGGGTTTCTAATCTTGTCCTTTTTTGCTTGTTCTGACTTTGCTGAACAACACACATTGTATTAGCAGAGCAATGCATATTGATGTTTCCTAGTATTACAGTGAAAAGGGAATACTGATCTTGCTCCTATTATGTGTTATCGTTATCGCCCTTCAATGGATTACTTGAAGCTTTTACATGTGCCCCAGAGTGATTTGCAATCACCACCTTTAGTTCCTCTGTCCTTGCAAAGAAGATACTGAATTGCTCACTATGTCTTTGCCATGTATTTAAATTGTATTAAATATAATGACAAAATGCCAAATTCTGCTGCCTTTCATAGTGTAAAAAATCCTAGGATGACTAGAAATCATAGTATTACCTTGTAAGTTTAAGAAAGCAGAACACAGACTGCAACACCAGAAAATCCCTTAAAACATACTGGTAGAGATTTTACTCTCTAAAATAGTGATTGCAAACCATCAGGTCTCTTGCTTACCTCCTTCCTAGGTCTCTGAGAATTGCAGCAGGTTTGGGCATTAGGCCGCTGATCTTGGGTGAAGGAGGCAGGTACTGGGGCACTGGAAAACATTATAGCTGAATGAGCTGAATTTACCTGTAAAGCATGAGCTCTGTAAATGTGTAAGAAGAGACTTTCCTAGTGGGTAGGACTTTGGCTGGTTTCATATGGAGAAGAAGGCTTTCACTTTTGTTCCTGGGCTTTCATACACTTCGCGTTTCCCTAAGGGCAAAAGCCTCTGAGGAAAGCTTTAGGTCTGTCTTTCTGTTTTGCTTGTATTGCTGGGGCTGGTTACTGCTTCTCCCTCGTTTCAGTGGGTATGTGGGGCCTTCATTGCAGTGCGATCTTGTTAGATGATAATTAGCAGTTTTGAATTACATTCTTCTATCCCAATCTGGGCCTCTTATTTGCTTAAATCCTTTGTCATATGGCTTTTCTTCAGGGAAAAGAGCCTTCAAAGTCTGGAATTCATGCTATAAGACCTTAACTTGGGAACTAAAAGAGAAGCCTATTAAACTGCCATGGTCATGCTACATAACAGAATCAGCATGTGCTGCTGAAAGGTTTGCTTTAATGTCTAGACTGTAGTTGTTTGTGTTGCCTAGTACTTGTTCAGATATGGATTATAGGGAAAAACACCTCTCTTTTCCAAGCTGATTCTGTGTGGGAAGCAGACAATGTGAGAGCACCCTGGATATTTGAAAATATACAGTCCTGATAAGATAATTCACCTTCACTTCTATTAATTCTGTTCTTGGAAACCAATAAACAGAAAACGGCAGTGAGAGTAACAAATACTTCAATTAATGTTAGGGGAGAGCCATGGAACAGTAGTGTTATCCACTTTATTCTAGATAAGTTTATGATGAGAGATGAAAGCATCGTGACAGATTTCAAAAGATGTAAGTCATGCAATGCACACTAATGCCTGTACTAGAAAAATGCATATGAAACAATTTCATGACTGATTTTCAATATGCAGACATAAACAACATTGCCAGTGGAATGGCCTACTTAGTGGCTATCAGATTATGGTGTTCCTTGAACATTCCTACTCCAGAAAATGCAGTGAAGACTTTACCACTGAAGTTTAGTCATGATGCTTCAGTCTCATACATATGTCATTCTTGTGCTGGTTTAATTTCACACAATTTAAGGAAGGCTTAGAAATAAACCATTTCTGTATTATCATCTTTCTCTGCCTGCGGCATATTAACTGGAGCCTTGTTAGGCATTCAGCTATTCAATAAGTATAGGCATAAGGACGGCATTATTTGCCCCTTTTTTCCTTGCTTTGGAGATGCCTAAATGTATAATAATAATGTTGATGTAAAAGCAGTTTCAGCAGTTTCCCTAGGTACATCAGATTTCTGCACCATTTAATCTGCTGCCAGCAGAAGTGTGAGAAGTTGATGTCAGAAATACTTACGATGAACACTTAAAATATAAATTTAGCATATGGTTTTTGCCTCCACAGAACTAGGCAGCAATGAGAGTGACTTCTCTGGCTGTCATGGTAGATAGTTTGTGAGCTTCAGGAGTTACCAATACCTATTACATTGTACAATGAAAGATTTTTAAAGTATCAGTTGCCATGATAGGATATATGAATCTGCATGAGCTCACCTGCACATTTGTTTAATTAGGCAATGACATGAAATAAGGAAGTCATCTCAATATTTTATTTTATGTATAAATCACAGCATTTGCATCATCCCACTAGCATTGGGTTGTGATGCATGAATGGTCAAGATGATGATGATGCTAGTGGGGAAATAAGAATGAAATTATTTTAACAGAACTCAAAAGCAAACATTTATTTCTTTCTTTCCATGAAAGCATCAGGCCTGATTATCAGACTGCAACATTTACAGAATTCACTTTGCATATTTTCATGAAGAAATTTCTTCCACAGCCAGCCAGCCACTGAGAAGACAGATTTGTGTTTTGCATAAAGTCGCTGAAAAAAACCTGCCGGGTTGCTAGACGTCATGTTGCTCTTTGGCCAGAAGGTGGTGGTGTTGATTAGTGATAACATGGCACAGTAGTCCAACGAAAAGATGATCAATTTGCTCTCACTGCAGTCATTCTTTACTGAACTTAAAAGAAACAACCATCTGGAGCTTATTCCAGTATTTGAATTCAGTTACTTTACTGCTTAACAGTGACCTACAGAACAATTTAACCATGTTATTCTCCCCTTTTTTATGTAAATCAGGAAAAACAGCCAGAGAAATAAGAGGTATAATGTGATTTAAAGTTTTGTTACCTGCACTAAAGCATAACAAGATCTGCTAAAAAAAAAAAAAAACAAAAAAAAAGGCATAAAAATATCATTCGTGTAAGTCAGAGAAAGACTGTAATAGAATAAGTAAGAAAAACATTAATACATTTTTTAGCCAGGTGCTCCTGACTTTTAAAGATTTCCATTGAAAGGAGCCTTCATGGGAAAAATCTGCAGCAAAGTGCAGAGTTCTATTGAATATGTTTAGTATCTTCAGTGCTTGTGAGACACTGCAGACATCAGGCCTGTGCTCAAAAAAATGAAGAGAACAAAAGCCTGCATTATGATTTTCCTTCCTCATACTGTTATTATGTGGAAAAATAACTTCAGTGATCAGAGCTAGAATACTGCTTGTTGGTAACATGGACATTTGCAGTAATAGCCTTAGTCAGGATTCCCACTGCAGTGGTATTTTTTTTTTCTCTTGTTCACTACAGCTAACTTCACTTTTAGTTGACTACTCTGAGACTATTATATACACCAGAGTCTACAGTCTTACTTTTCCATGCAGCTAAATGAACTCAAGGAGCATTAAGTTTTGCCTACAGAGTATTAGGACCTTGTTAAAGGGCTAGACTGTAATTTGAAGACAGTTCCCCAGATGATGGGTCCAGTTGTGTAGTGATGTGCTTACTTCCACCTCATGCATGTCAAGTCCATAGAGATGGCTCTGCAGCCCTCCTCTCCATCAGCTTCTCATCCATCTCACATCCAGTTCTCACTTCCCAGCAGCATGACTGAGGACTGAGCTAGCTTTAAGACTGCAGCCACAAGCAGTCAGGTCCTTTCTTCCCATCACCTTTTCTTCCTTCCACTATAAAGAGGAAGTAAGGAAAGAGCTGTGGTTCCCATTTGCAGTGGGAGATAATCCCACAGTGTGAGAATATGAGTGGCTCAACTAGATCAGAGCCAAGGGTCACTTTACAAGTGATCTTATGTCCACCTGGTAGGGGCATAGCTAAAAAAAGTGTAAGAAAGAATGTAAGAGTAAGGCAAGCTTTCTCCTGACAATATAACCTCATTTTGAGGTAGTCAGCAATTTATGCTATGCCTAAGCAAATAACTGTCTGCTTTATAGTTCCTGCCTCTGTTGAATACAATCCTGTTTGGAATTCTTTTCTACTTTTGACTTCCACAGCGTGTTACAGCAATTGATTGTATTGCACCATTTAAGGGGATGATATCTCATTCTTCTTTTTACATTTACTTCCTGGTGAAAGGACTCTTGGGCATAATGAATAATCATTCATCACCTATCCCTTCTATACATCATTTTCAACAACTCTGTGGCCTTTTTTTGTATTGCCATAGTACTGCTCTATTTTGGGTCTATGAACTGTTCAGGATTCCACATGTACAAAGCAGCCACCAGCACGTATCAAAGGAGAAAAATAAAACCACACCTTGGAATATCAAAATATCAAAATCAGTACCTGCATAACAGTCATAGCTTCAAAATTGTGTACATAAATTCATTACACATCTTAAAATCTCTCTTTGCACAAAAGTGTGTGTATTTCTTATTTAGAAAAGAAGAAACAGAAATGCAGGCAAGTCAGGCTGCTTACCCAAGGTCACTGTGTTAGAGGCAAAAAAATTTACAAGTTAGGAACCTATAAAACAACACTACCTGCCTGTGTTCCTGATCATTTTGGAGGTACTCACTTCTCCTGTTGCATGTCTTTGTTACAGAATATAACACAGGGTTTTAAGTTTTGGGATGGTAATTACAAAGAAGTTCCGACTCCAGTCCATAGTACTGGATACCCATGAAGAAAATTCATGAGGTTTACCTGTCCAGATGCAAAGATTAAAAGCTTAGTTGCCATGAGATCCCCAGGTGCTTAGCTGGACATCCACTGGAGAGACTAGAGATGAAAACATGTGACATTTCAAGAATCTGTGTGCATATGAAAGCCTTCAGTGCAAATTACAGAATATGAGACTGCTCCATCAGGAATCCTTGGAGACCACTGTTATTTTTCAAAGTGCCTTCAAATGCTTGCACAAAATAGGCTTACCTTGCATTTCTTTATGCAACTACCTCTTTTCTCTCTTTGCTTCTCTCTTGTTCTTCCTGTGACCTGTATTTTTACTTCCCAAACTGATTTCACTTTTCTTCTTAACAAAAAACTATAAATCTGTTCCTTTTCTTGGACTTCTTATTGCCATAAGACTTTTTCAGTTCTATGGTAAAAAGCCTAAATTTTCCACGAGATTTCTTAGTAATGCTGTGCTGCATATTCTCATAGTATTAAACACAATCATTAGAATATAGACAGTAGTTCTGACTTTTTTTGGCTTCTGCCCACACAACTCATGACTGCACCTAAACATACATAAACAAAATACACACATGCACACATAGGGCAAATGCAAACATACCAATGATTTCAGAATCAAGATTATCTTTTTGTTTTCAGCTTAGACTCAGTTAGGTTAGATTAGATTGTATTAGACAAGAATTTGTTTTTATGCAAACCCTTTTTTGGGCACAGCCCTTCTTCTGAGAAAGAGCAGTAGTGAACCCTTGCCTTCCCTTTGCTCTCTCAAAACAGGGTTTAAATAATATAAATTGTAAGTCGAGAACCTTCAAAATATGAGGAAGCTGAAAAAAAAGCCAGTAATATAATTGCCATGAGCTATGTACAAAATTATTTATGTTCTGAAGCCTGCAGTCCCTTCTAGTTAAGTGTATTTGATAAGGTTTGTCCTAAAAATATCCCATTCCTTTGGATGCGGCTAAGAGACTTCTCTATATTGTGGAAAGGATTAGAAGGCCTTGATGGTCGAGCGTTTTCCGTGACTGACTTTGTTGTGCTGTTTTTAACCTGGAACTTGTGCAGCACTGGTAACTGAAGTGGAGAATGCTGGGTTTTGTCTTCTGATTATGGAGCTCGATTGTAGGATACGTAAGTGGCTCAACAGCAAGCTTGTTGGGGGCCTTTGTTGTCTTATACTCCATTGCTGTTCTATGTGATTTGCTGTGAGAAAGATGACAAAATGCACACACTAAATATTGATACTTCCTGTATATTCATTGTACGATTTTAATTGCACCATTGCTCCCCAACCAATGAGATAATTGTACTTAGAATAATACCAAGGACAAAAATTAAAATAGTAACACTATGTAAAAGTGCATTCATCTTGAAAATGACATTTTCAAAATAAATTAACCTGGGTATTGGGAACAGTTCACATAGAAATTATTATCATGTGGGATATTCTTGTTCATAGCTAGTATTCTTGTGTCAAGGCCACTACATAAAAATTTCTTCTGGGACTTGGTTCTCCTCTTCTCAGGACTGTATGTGCAAGGCATTAATTTATTTTAGCAACACCAAGTTTTGGCAAATTGCCAAAAATATTCATGGTTTTGGGGTAATGTCAAGTATGAGAATTATAACAATTTGTGACATGAAAATTATTTTTCTTCTATTTATGTCTGTGTATTCAGAGAGAGAGAGAAATGCACAGCTACTAGAGCTGGGAGAAACATATAGTACACAACAATCACTATTACATATGGGCTTTTTTAAACAAGTACTCCAGAAACGCCAGTATTTTATTCACAGTTTATTTTACTATGATACATTGGTGGGTATTCTTGCTTAATTCTGTGTAGCCCAGCAAAATATGAAAGCATATTTGGGCTTGGTCTGACATTGTCCTGAAGAAAAGGCTTACCTACCCTTTAAGAAAAATCCCAGACTGAGATAGCACTTGTGATGCTTGTATGACAGTATGTGCCGCAATAAATCCATTTGACCTACTGAAACCAAACTGTCTGTTGGCTTTTATAAAGGATGGCAGTTCATGAGATATTCTCAAAGAAAATTAAATACTGAATAGGTTTGAGCTTGTATTTTTGTAGACTTACACTATACTGACTGATAGCTTTTTCTTGACAAAGGGGGAAGAACATCACTGCTGTTACCTTTCCTTCTATTTGGCAGTATAGAAAGACCCATTCCTTGTTATGTACAAGTTTACACTGATATAAGAACTTTCCAATATTGTGTACCACAAATGGTACTTGAAGATTTCTATACATGGCTAAACTTCCATCAATTTCAATAATTCTGCTTACAGCAGCAACTAATTTTTCCCCATGAAATTGCAGTTATGTGGCATATTTCAAATCTGTGAACATCTGGCAAATTCATGGGAGAGTTTTCATATGATTTCTTCCATAAAGTACAGGTCTTCCTTGTATCAGAAATGCCGATACTTATGAGTTGATGATTTTAAAATTCTTCCTGAGTGTTCATGGGGAAAAACAGTAGATGCTGAATTTCTTTTCAGAATTTAAAAAAAATTTCTCTGTCACTTCTTTTCTCGCAAAAGCTTTCATCTACTTACTGTAGACTTTTTTAAGCACACTTCTACAGTAAGTCACTTTAGTATTTGCTGCTTACAACATAAAAAGGAAATGTTTCTAGACCCTAAATATTAATCTCCTTATTACCTCTCTTTGAACAGAAAAAGAATGTGCACTGCCAGAGACTCAGCCTAGTTGCAGTATTTTCCCATGATAAATATCTTTTCCTTTTCTTTAGCCCTGCAAAGTACTTTTGTCCTTTATTTGCCACTAATGCTTATGATAAAAAATTAAATTACTGATCATCCTTTCAATAAGTTTCCCTTAGAGAATCTCTGCTGAAGAACAAACATTTAAAAGGGATGCAGAAGCTTTAGTTTTATACACAGCCCTACTATATTATTCATTGCAATGCATTTTTAATGTCACAGAAGGAAAAGTAAAATATATTTTCATTTCAGGGACTAGGCAGCCAAGTGATCCTGGGAATCACAAATTCACAAAGGCTGAAGACAAATGCATATAGTGAGGAAAAAAACCCAAATCCTCCTAACTTTAAGTAATCTGAAGTTTTTAATGAGAGATTTCTGAAAACTCTTACTGGTTGAAAATCTCTGGAGACTGTCACCGTGGTTCACAGATGCTGGGAACCTCTGACCTAGAAGTATTCAATGCGTTTCAGACACTCTCTTTTTTTTCAGCGAAGAAATAGGTCAGGAAGATTGAGATAATAAAAGAAAAAAGGCTGAAAACAAGACTATAGCTATTAACATAGCTGTTGGGATTACGATGAAAGTTTTTCCTACTTCTCCTAGTTCTTTTTACTCTTATAAAGAAACTGACCTTTTTTTCTTTTGGTACTTTTGTTCGTAAACAAACTCATTTTGACTAAATAATTTCAATGATTTATGTGATCATTCTTTTTAGTATTTAAAACCTGGGTACTATTTTACAAGAACAAAGAGTGAATAATGTTCTTTACTTTGTTTATGAATTGTCAGGGCTAATGGTTTTCTTTGTGTTGTATGCTCTTGGAATTCAGCAATTTATCTTCAATCCACAAGAGTTACAGCATCTACTGAAGAATCGATTTACAAACCTCTCTGAACATAAGACTGCAGATTAAACCTTATGGACACTGTGTTCTTCAAACATGAACATACCTTTTATGCTACACAATGATGGAATTGCATCATTGTTTGATATAATAAATGAAAAGCAGAGAAGGGTTTTTAGCTTTTGTTCTGCACTTCATAACAAAGAGTCTAATCAACTGTAATTTTCAAGCGCACATTTTGCAGTTGGGAAATGTGTACTGTTAATAGGCATTTCCATAGACTAAAAAACTTAATTTGTATTGTAGTCTGCCAAACATCTGATAGCAACCCACCCATTTCAAGAAACAAAACCAATCAGAAATTCAAGAATAATAGACATGATTTACTTTTAAATAGTGAATCTGAGGGCTAACATTTTAAAAACATAATTATTTTAATGATGAAATCATATTATAAAAGCAATTCTCACAAATTGGTAAGTTGTTATTATTTCAATAGTCCTTTATGGATGATAACAACCTTATTTTAATAGAAGCAGAGAACATGTGTCAGTGCAGGTAGTTGATAATTCTCAAAAGGGGTCATTATTTTTTTTTAAAGATGTTGTTATTCAGCTGCTTAACAAAAATACTAAACCCAGTGTAAATCTTGGTAACATTACTGCATCCCCTCAGTCATTTGTTTTTTTCACCTTGATCAAGGCAAAGTTCAGAGTTGCCTTGATATGCACAGTTTGATTATAAGCTGCAGATGGATTTCTCATAAAGACATCAGAAGGCTTTTTGGAATTCACCACTTATCCAGAGTATAAGGAAGAGAGAGCACTTTATTGTTAGTAAGGGCATTGGCTGTTAAAAACAGAAGAGTAGAAAACGCCAGTGTTCATGAAAGGCCTGTGGGAAAGACAATTAAGTAAAAAAAAAATTAAACCCTGATACTACAAAAATTATGTAGTTGAAGCCAAATTGTATTTTGATGAAAGGAAAGTTCTATGAAGAAGGCATTCAAGGTGATATTTAGGCAGTTTTTCAGTCCATTAATTCGTGTTGATGAAGAAATCTAATTACAGACTGGACAGGAAGTATTCAGGGAAGCAAAACTAAATGCAGGAAAGAAAGCTACTGGACGACATAAACATAAATAGTTGGCTAAGCTTGACAAAGATACAAAAAGAAATCAGAGTTCTGATGAAAGCTAAAAGTATGAAGACATCAATGTAAGGAATGATGACATTTCTGAAATGGGCTGCTAAAAGTTTTAGAAAGAAAATGCCCAGCAACTTAAAGAGATCAAGAATACAAAAATGGAAAAATGTACAGAAAGGTTAAACTGAGAGGAAACACAGTGGCTAAAGAAAAATCCGGTGTTAAGAAAATTTTGAGAGCATTTTGACACCGGTGTGTCTTGATGAAAGTATGTATGTGGGGGAAGAACAAATATGAAGGAACTGTTTACAATTAATAGTTGAACTGAGTTGGTAAAAAGATTCTCCTGAAACACAAATTAGGAAAAACAGATTGAGAGTAAAACTTTTCAGATAGAAGCCATTTTAAAGAGTAAAAGGAGATGACTACTGGGGCAGCTTCTAACCATACTCAAGCTACACTGACTGGGTATGCATGCTGTGCTGACTGATGAAGAAAGTGAAAAGGCCAATAATGATGCTTGTCTTGACTTTTGTTTCAGTTTGGTTGGAAGCATTGTGGAAAACTGCAAAATTACATGGCATTCAGATCATATAATTGCAATTATGAAGGCTGTATTTGAAGAATCCTGCAGCTTTGAAAAAAATAATGAAAAATTAAACAAGTCAAAGCTTGGTATAATATAAAGAAGCAGAGAGTCACTACAGATTTTCATCATATTCTTAAACTAGACAGTTAGAATGATAAATGAGGTAGAGGTCATGACTTGAGATGATCTAAAGTTAAGGTCCTTAACTAACACAGATGACATCACACAGCTGAAAAAAAAAATGTTTGAATTATTGATGAATCAAATTAATAATTGACCTTGGAATATTGGTTTGGTCAACTTTGACTCATAATAAATGCCAAGAAGATGAAGTGGCTGGCTGTAACATGAAATAGAAGCAAAAGGAAGGGCAAGTGAAATGTGGCATCTGTGAAGTCAAAGACTATGCAAGACTCCTATGTGCACAGAGGAGCCTTGACCACAGCTGAGGTTTCCTTCAGGATGAGAATAAAAGAAGTGCTTCGCAGGAACCAATAAAATTAGGAACTGATGAAACTTTACTTCTCAAAGTGCAAACATATCGGATCTGTGCACTAGCACTATTATTCTATGGGCTGAAAGCAGTTACTTTAAATGAGAGAAACAACCGAGGTGTTTGGAATAAGCACCATTTCAATGACTTTGGATGCTAAAAGACATTTTTGGGCAAAAAGATTTTAAAAGAAGGTGAAAGGAGAATGGTATATGAAGCCAAGGAAAAACATTGGGTACATTGAAAGATAAGGGCAGTAACACTGTAGAAGATGTAACTGTTCACAAAAAAATGCTACAATAAAGCATGGAAATGCACCAAAGTCTGTTCACTGACAAACTGTCAGCTGTATGATCTGACAATTCAGGGATTAATAAAGGAAATTGACCTGTGCAGAAATAACTCATACAGCCTCAATTGCCTGAAAAGATATTCCATGATGAAAAGATAAGAAATAGACAAAACCAATGGATAACTTCATTCTTTGAACAAATGATTTAAATTCTGGACAGGAATGGAGAGGAAGAGTATCCCTTGGGATATTTTGCTTTTTTCAAGCACACCGTACTAGACATCTACTGTATTTGAATTAACTGTGGACACTGACTTAATAACTTCATTACCTTTTGTTTATGCTGCTAGTAGAGTGGAATTAGGGGCATGAACTTTGGGGCAGGGTGGCTCACGTACAGTAATGCTGGTGCTGCCAATCCTTATAGCACAGTATGTCATAGCCAGTAATCTAATAGATGTCCCACAAGTGTTAGTCCCTCAGGTGTATCAGCACCTCTTAATTGCTTTTCTCCCCACCCTGCTAAGTTGCAGTATTTTACTCTCTGAAAAGAATGTCTTCACTTTGACTCCTCAGATGGTAGAATTGTCTTCAGTCCTGCTGCCTTTCATGTTTGCTGCTAGATGACTGGTACCTGAGCATTCATTCATGTATTGCTTCAGCTACCTAGAGTTCAATAATGTAAATCATCCTGCATAAGAATTAGGGGAGAAATATTAACACGTACCTGTGTTAATATAACCCCACATGGCAGCTGAGCCCCACACAGCCATTTGCTCACTCTCCCCTGGTGGGATGGGGGAAAGAATTGGAAGAGTAAAAGTGAGAAAACTTGTGGGTTGAGATAAAGACAGTTTAATATGTAGAGTAAAAGCCATGCACACAGTCAAAGCAAAACAAAAGCATTCAGTCACCACTTCACATGGTCAGGCAGGTGCTCAGCAATCTTCAGATCAGGGCTCCATCACGCATAGCAGTAACTTGGGAAGACAAATGGCATTATTCCAAATGTCCCACCCTTCCTTCTCCCAGTTTTAGACGCTGAACATGATGTCATATGGTCTGGAATATCCCTGAGGTCAGTTGCATCAGCTGTCCTGGCTGTGTCCCTTCCCAACTTCTTGTGCACCCCCAGTCTACTCACTGGTGGGATGGTGTGAGGAGCAGAAAAGGCCTTGACTCTGTGTAAACACTGTTCAGCAATAACTAAAACATCCTTTAATTATCAACACTGTTTCAAAGAACAGAACCAAACCAAAGCCCTGTAGTAGCTATTATGAATAAAATTAGCTCTACCCCAGACAAAACCAACACAAATTTATCATTGCAAATAAAAAGGAAGTACATTCTTTCTGTGAAAGGCAGTGCATGGAGGTATGCCATTTTGTATTGGCAGATCCTGAGAGTATTTCAATATTTTTACTCAATTATCTGAAAGAAACACGCTTGCGGGGCTGTAAATGAACAATTTTACTCCTTTCAAATTCATATATTGTTTAAAATTACAAAACTTTACTTTGAAACTTGCTACATGAATTCTGGAAAATTTGTCATATTAATCTACCCTACAGCAAAACCAAATTAAACTCAAATCTATTATGTATAGAGAACTTTGCCAGTCAGCTAAGTAGAGTCTATAGATATCTTAATACACTGGTGCAGTTCTCAAGGCCATCCACAGTGGGCAAGTGCAAAGATCAAGGTTAAGTCCCTTACAACCAATTCTTTTCATTTTGAATCTGCATGTGTATAATTCTTCGGCTGACATACTCCCTTAACTACTGTATTGCAGCACAACCCTTTAAGGCCCTATTATTCAATGTGTAAGCTTGTTAAAAGCATACAGATTGCTTTGTGCCAACACAACCTTGTCAAGTGATTTATGGAAATTTTTTACGTGTTTTTTATTTATTTTGTTGTAGATTAAGTGCAAATAAACAGGTGTATTTTTAGCAGATGGTTTATTCAGAATCATGGAAGTGTGATGTGTGGCTTTACAATGTCTGCTCTGATTGCCCAGCATTTTATCTGTTGGACTGCTTAAATTCCATTTTTGTAGTTCTGCCCCATGAAGCATTTCTAAACAGGAAAAACAAAAGTCAAATTACAAGACAACAGAGAAAGTATTTTAGATGCAAACTTTTTGGCATTTCTTGTTTATGTGACTTTCATCCCCTGTCACTATGCATTTTTCTCAGAAAAATGGTCTGCCAAATATGGAGCTCAAAAGTAAAAGAAGCCTGAGATTTAATTCAATATTACTAAACTCTTTTTGTTGATATGTATTCATTGCAAACTTTTTATATTCTTGTGTCATTGCACAAATTTACAGAATAGAACGTTTCCAAAGAAAAACATTTTTTAGTTTTGTAAGCAAGTCATCACTGTTTCGAACAGCAGTCTGGCACCTTTTTACTTTAGATAAGCAATGGATGACTACATAGTTTATGTTGTCAACAACAGGTTTTTCTTAAACATTCTCTTCACAGAATCCTTAATTGCAAACTTCTTATATAAGAACCATTAGTGCACGTAAAAATATACTTTAAAATGTCTTAAATGTAGCTTTCCTTTACTGATTTACTTCAAAGCTTATGTACCCCTATATACAAAGCAATCTCATAAAATAATGATGAAGCAAACATGATTCTACTTTCTTTCAAAGATTTCTGATATAACAAAGGTATGCAATAATTAAAAAAACTAAAGCACCCTGAACTGTAAGAATATAGGTTTAGGATTTCTGGCAAGAGCATAATGCTCGCTGTCTTTCAGACACTGCTTCCTCACCTGGAAAGGTTACTTGACCTTCATTATTTTGGGATTCTGAATACTGTTAAAAATGTGCTCTGAAAGTTAAAGAAAGGGAAGGTCTCCTAGTAGTTCATGGTATTCGAATGGACAAGATGTCACAAAGCTAATCCAACTTCTATCCCAGCTCTATTAGTCACTTACCCCCACGAGCTAAGACACTTCTCTGTTCCCTGTCTTCCCTTCCATGTTTTGGCCTGCAATGTCTGTCAGGCTAAAACTATTTTGAGCACATGTATTTGTAGAGAGCCTATCATTGTTGATCCATTTCAAACGTTTATGCACTGCAACACAAGAAAAAAAAATAATAAAGGGCATTTAGAGGATAATTAAAATTTTTGTTCTTTGTAATGAAATTTTTTTAAAAAGTAATCACTTCACCTTGTTCCAGACCACTGTTACTATCTTGCAGTTATTCACCCTTCCTTTTGTGCCAATGCCAGGTTTTTTTTGGAAGAGGTAGGGCAAAAGACGTTTTTTTAATATGGCTCATTTCACTAATCTACTGCACAAGCTTGAGAACATTTCTTTGGATGATTCAGAGGGGTTGGGGGATGCAGTATGAAACTGAATTCTGAGGATATCTGCTGAAATGTATTGAAAAAATTGTAAATTTATGTATATATATATGTAGTAGGCAAACCATAGTGGGCAGCTAACCACCACACAACTGCTTGCCCACTTTCTCCCCAAATCCCTAGAGGGGGAAATGGAAAGGGAAAATTAAAGCAAGAAAACTTGGGGGTCAATAATAACAATAATAGCAGTAATGATCATGATGGTAATAATAATAATAATTAGTGAAGGATAAGTGGAAAAGAGAGAGGAGAAGAAAATAAAACAAGTGATGCAAAGTCAGCCACTCACCATCTCCCATTGGTCTGCTTCACCAGCTCCTGAGCAAAGCATGGTTAACTGTCCTAAGACCCCCTATTTTCCCTTTCAGTGCTGAGCATGATGTTATATGGTATGCAATAACTCTCTGATTAGTTTGGGTCATCTGCGCAGTCATTTCCCCTCCCAAACTATTGCGCAGCCTCCCATCCTCTTCACGTGGGGGAGCAGAGTGAGAAACAGAGAGGGGTTTAACACTGCGCAAGCACCGATCAACAAAAGCTAGAACATAGTGTGTTACCAGTATTGTTATGGTCAGAAATCTAAAACACAGCCCCATATGAGCTGCTGTGAGGGAAATTATGTCTATCCTAGCCAGGCCTGGTAGAATAGATATTACAAAAACATTTTTTAAAACTGGTAGTAATTTCTTTTCCCCCTGCCAAGACCAAAGTCAGAGTTATTGCACATCTTTCTTCTATAGCAGCTGATAAACAATTAAAAGCAATTTAGAGACTGCAGCTCCTTCCTCTGCTCAAGGTGATGGCAGAAGAAATGCAGAATCCCAAATGAAACCCTTTGCATGAAAAAGTTTTCATTTTTTAACTTCTATGGTGGAAAAGGATATTACAAGCTGTTGTACAAAGTGATTACCCATATGGTTCCACACTTAAAAGTTACAGAATAGCTTAGGTCTTAAAAATATGCATTTACCTTTGCTGCAGTGTACTAAAGCATCTATTTATAGAACTGAGTGAAATTCTGTGTTCAGATACTGAGTTAAAAAAAAAAAAAAATTATTTTGGGCCAAAATTATTTGTAGATATATATTGCGTTGATTTTCTTGTTTGTTTGTTTTGTTTTCTTTCAAATGCTGTCTCTCCAAGAACCTTGAAAGCACGTTATGGTTCAAAGTGTTTTGTTTCAATAGTATATACCTGATAAAAACCGGCATATTGAAAGTCTTCTTCAAGGCCATCTAAAAATCAGCCTTATGGGACTTATCATTCCATACCCAATTTCAACTGTCCTGGTCCTATCTGTCATGTGTAGTTCTTCCATAACACCGTACCTTCTCTACATCTTACATCCTTTTAGCCTAAAGCCTATAAACTTGATATACTCTGAAAATAACAATATTCCAATCTCCTTTCCTTTTTTTCCCCGTGGATATGTATCTGAGCTCCCACTGCTCACAGTAATTTGTAAAGCTTTGTTTCTGCTGACAGATTTATACAGAACTCAGTAGAATGTGATTTCTACACAGCACTGTAGGAACTTAAATGACCCCATGCAGATAAGCTCATTTGTGTTATGTGTTTATATCAATAACTTGTAGGAAAATAGCTGAGCTGCACAAAATTGTTAACAATACCTTTGATAATGCACCCTGAAAATATGATTCCTGGAATATGCCACTGTTCAATATTAAGGACCACATCAGTATAAATCAATGATTTAGCATCTAAAAGAAAGCACGTTGGTGCAAATAGACAGTTTAAATATTTGAAAAGCTCAGCTATGCAAAACAAATTATTAGCATTATGATCAAATAAATATAAACCTTAAATCAAACTTTAGAACCTTTAGAAAAATCAGTTTTAATTTATTTGTTTTCTTAGGCAAATTACGTCTTTCCCAAGGGAAATGCGCAATGCTTTCAAGTTCTTGATTTCCACAGACCACCTTTACCACATCCTCAACCTTTCCAAAACTCTGACCAAAGTTTTTCCATATTAGACACTGAAAAAGAGGGACAGGTGAAATTGTGTTGGGAGGAACAATTCACTTTTACCTAGAATTTCTGAAGAAATTTTCTTGTAAACAAGTAAAGGCTTGCTCAGTGAAGTATTGATTCCTGATAGAGATTACTGCGCTTTCTTCTGATGCAATGCCAGGTAAGAATTTTACTTATGCACTTTGGGGAATTACAATAACAATAGATCTTTCAGATGGCTCTGTATGCAGGACTAAATGTGATTAGTATATAGAAATAGAAAAAACAGTGTTTGCATTGTCCATGGGCCATGTTTTTTGAATATTTATAAATGAAGAGAAATAAATGACAAACTGGTTAAACAAAATATTAAAATTTGCATATTTCTACTGCATTTTATATGGCAAAGTGCTTGAATCTGCCTCACTTAAGATGCCTGGGATGACTGAGCTCAGATCCTTGTTTGGTACTATTGCAATACAAATTGTACCAATTCACAATTGCAAAATAAGTTTGGCATTGACTAAATAGTTTGCAGAAAATACCTAACTCAGCTCTCACAGTTTGAATCACTGACTCTAGTTCCTCTTTCAGCCTTTCTGCCTTTCAATCTTTCTACATAAAATAGTCTCATATTTAGCAGTCACCAAGACTGCTGAAGTCAGTTACTATCACAGTATATTTTAAGAGAAGGAAGGACCTCTGGTTGCTGACTTACTCTACAAAAGTTCACAATGCATCCTTAGTGAAAAAAGACCAAGGTAAACAGGAATTGGCAAATTTTTCAAATTGTGCATTGAGACTTCAGCATGTTGTAACTGTAAGTAATGTTTTGTATCGCAACCCTGCATGCTAATGTTACTCAAAGATAAATGCCCTTGATAAACCCTATCATTTTCACACATTGAGTGTAAAGTGTTGAAATAAAAGGCTGATGAAGCATAAAGTGTTGAAGTAGTATGTTATAGTCAACATTTTTCTGTTGACTGTCATTTATTTCAACACTTTATATAATACATTACATACTCATCTGTCAAGCAAGTGTCTGAAGGCTTGAGGACATAGAGATGCCTCTGAGCACCAGCAAAGAGTGGGGCACCACTGATGGTAAGAGATTACAAGAGGAAGACTGAAATAACTACGAATATTGCAGGCTAAAGACTGCAGGAGGTCCTGTGGAGATCCAGGGACAGTGGAGATGTGGAGCAGCACTGAGAGGGTTCTGGACAGAAAGCTTTTCAGGAGTTATATGGGACTAGCCAAGGACAGCAGGACACAATCATACACCTTTCATACAAGTGTATGAACATGTCATAAGGAATCAATGCCTGCTCATGGCAGCAGTAAATGCATTGACCCTATCAGTCCTGCATTTGTCATGGGCAACCCTCTCACTTCTGTGCAATAGAAAATTCCTGAGACAGTGTCATCCATGCTTCTGAGACATGTTGTTGCCTTTTGTGTAATATCAGAACCATTTCAGAAAAAAGACATAAAGATTTTTATGGTCAATGAAGGGCTTGTCTACCTGGTAGCCAAATTAATTTGAGATCTGAATTTAAAGTGTATTAGCTAAAGTGCATTTAATCCTCATGTGAGCATCTTTTGAAGTGAGCTAAGTGAAATACTGCCACTATATTTCTGAGGCTGCCCACATGACTGTTTAATGTTCTCTAAATACTCTACTTCAGATTCAGACCTTTAATTAATTCAAACTAATACATTTTGATGTCTTTGATTCAGCACTCTTGGAAATAAGCTTTTCAACATTGTTTTGATGGACCAGATTAAAGAAAGAGTAGGAGTAAGTGAGACAGTATTCCCCATTTCTTCATCTTCCAGAACTGCATCAGTACTCATGTATGAGGGAAGGCAGGAAGGTCAAAAGAGTGATCCCTGGCTTTTTCTTTTTCCTTCCTTATCACTTTCTCCCAGTTCTAGTGCTACTTGTTGTAGGACCCACTTCAGCTACGTTAGTCCTATAGTGATCATTATATAATACCTAAGTGCCTAAGGCATGAGAGAGTTCAGTAGTTTCCTAGTGAGTTGGGTTCAACCTATGGCTGGCAGGCTGTTCTTACGTGACTTATGAGAGATGGTAATATTTACTCGGGATTCAGCAAAGGATCATCCAGTGTTTGGACTAGGTTTGGGTACTGGTGCTTACAGGTACTTCAACAGCAATTCATAGTTTTCCTGGCAGGACAAGCAGAACAAATAAACTCCCCATTTTCTATATTTTCATAGCAAATTGAATAGAAAGGAAGAGCTGCTCTGTCTTAAAGGCAAATGTGTTTCCATTAAGTGGTGCCAAAAGCATCCATTCATATACTGTGAATGTCTTAAGCTCCTGGCACAGGAAAAGAATAAATAAAACAACATACGCTCTACAAAAGCTTCTTGAGCACACTTCTATGTTTGTTCATACTTATATGGAAATTCAGTGCCATTAAGCTACTACACAGCTACTTTACAGACTGAACAAAATTAAAACACAGAAAACAGCCTAGCTTAGGTCTGATATTGCAAACAAAGCACTAAGTGAGGTAACTTAGTGTTGGAAAAATTAATTTTTTTCAACATGTGCTAAGACACAGGAGTTCTATTTCCACAAAACAAATTTATTTTTGTGCAACATTTAAAGATAAACCCACTAAAACTAAAATATACATTCATTTATTTTTCTTAATCTGGACAAGGTCTTTTAAGATAAACAAAAATTTTGTTGTCTTACTAATGTGGTTTTTTTTCTGGTAGGAGAACATAAGCTAAAATATTTGAAGTTCTTCAAAGTGTTCTCAGTGTGACAGTTATTTGTTCATTAACTGCTGGGAAATGGAATCTCTTGGGGTACAAAATGAGACGAAACCCAACTGTGTGTTAAATTTGGTGATATCATATAACAGTATATTCCACACTGGCCTGGCACATCAGATCAGATGCTTTTTATTATTCAGCACATTTTGAATCAATGGACCAAAATGATCCTGTCTTTATTCTGTTCATTTGTGTACAACTGCTCTAAGGAGGAGTCTGAACCACTGGCTTCTGAGATCATTATCAAGGTGACATATTACTTCTCAAAGAAACCTATGATTTTATATAATGGTTGAAAATTAAAATAATGGCTTCCTGCTTTAGCAGGTGTCTCTGAAAATGCCTGGAGAATCTGTGTAGTTTCTCACAATTCCCTAAAACCAAACATAATAAGAAAGTAAAGAAAACAACAGTATTTTGTGACAGCCTCTAAATTTATTTTTTCTTTTTTGTCTGTAATTTTTACCAGTCTTCATATACCAAACTCAAAATGCCAAACTCCCCCTATGACCCTGGTGGTCCTCTTATAATCATTTTACCCTCCCACCTAGCCTAGCATTTTCTTTTATTTTACTTGGTTAAGGAAATATAAGCTTTGGCCAAAAATAATCTTCAGTTTCCAGTCTGCATGCCTCATCTGGCCTCATGGTGAGTTTAAGAAGAAGGTTCTCTGCAGCAAGGGGGGTAGATCCCTCTCCTCACCCTAGCTGATGTTTCATGATGACACTCCACACTCTTTGTTTTCTCCTTTTTTCTTCCCACTCCTGGCCACATGCTGTTTCAGCATGCTTTGCACCACTTGTGGATTCCATTGTGAGCTAATCCAATTCACTAACTTTGCAAAAGGATAACAAAAAAAAAAAAAAGTAAAAATTAACTGCTAATTGAATCAGCTTCAGGAGAGCTCTAAGGAGTGCTGGAGTTCCTGGAAAGAGGGGTGGAACTGAAAAGGGGAGCTTAAATATATGCAGAAGAGACCTTTGGTTTGGTGACAATGGCCTTAAACTGACTATGCTTTGCATGGAAACATAGCTTAACTGGCTTTGTAAGTAACTCGTTGCTTGATTATCACTCATCTGCAGTCCATAGTAAGAAAATTAGTTCCCTGTCGTAAGCTGCTCCCACTTGAAAGGAAGGTTATTCATGTTGCTGACTCCTAATTGCACTCTCTTTTTGCTTTTCTAGTAATAAGAAATGAAACAGCTCTTTGATATGTCATTACCAATTTCAGGCACACATGGAAATAAAAAGGTAAAGGTGAAAGGCCAATATTATCTGCAAAAAGAACTGGCATCCTCAAACCATATTTGTTATGCAGACTGATGCGGATATAGATAGACATGTCTATTAGTACTCTAGCCCCATCACACAGGATTCTATTTAAGCACCAAAATAAGACTCTTACTTCAAATTACAAATTAAATGTTTAGTCCAAGGAAAAGCTCAGAAGTGGTGAATTGACTGTAAAAAATATCAACTTCTGACATACTCTCAGACTGCAGCCTGAAAACTGGAAATATTGGAGATAACTATCTGTTGCCACTGAAGACCTATATAACCCAAGACGGAGCATTCTCTCTCACATAAACTTTATCTTTTTCTCATAAGAAATGCCTGATTTCTCAGGTGTAGTAGGGCAGGCATTGGCAGGCATAGTTACATAATAGGTTCTATATTAATAGTTGCTTGACACTGATTTTTACATTCTGAATCTAAGGATATTCATTGCAGAGGAAACTATTTCTACTGTGCTGATTGCAGGGAGGCTCATACTGTGGAAACTCTTTCAAACAGCATAATTAAATGATTTTCAATCATTCTTACACCAAAGCACTCATAGATTTACACCTACCTTTAACACCTTGAGAAGGTTATCTACATTCTATTGAGGATAAATGATGCAATACAAATGGAGGAGATTCTACTGGAGAAAATGATCCTTACTGCTGAAATGTATAGTGCTGGAGTCTGAATGCAGCAGCACATCCTCTTCCCTTGAGACAGGCAGCAAAGGGTGCGCCTGCTCCACACCAGCGCTGCCTACAGAGCAGCTGGAGCATCCGAAGTCCTTTCTCTCTGCCGCACAAAATATGCCCATTCTCAATGAAGCCAAGTCATGGAAATCAAACAAGCTGTAAGGCTTTTGCAACATAGACTTTGCAATGCTTAGCCTTTAATTTCTTTCTTAGGGGCTGATATGGCATCCATAACTGCAGCATTGGAAGTTATAGACAGAAATGAAGAGGTGAAGCCTGGAGTTGTCTGCATCAGGGAGGCTGGCATGAGTAAAAAAGCTTTCTGTGAACAGGAAAAGCCACATTGAAGAGAATGATCATCTTACCCTGCGTAAATGTGCCTGTGTTGCAGTAGTTCTGAAGTACTCTAAGGGCTTTGTCAAGTTTTCAGAATTTTTCTTTTTTTTAGAGCTTAGAGAGCTTAACTTCTGTGCATCCATCTATTACTCATTCTGAATTAATTCTCACTAGTGACAGCTGTGAAAAAGGATTTGGTTAAAACCTGGTGATTTTGTGAAAACTAATGATGTTGGTTTCAACTGAAATTTCCTCTGGAATAGCTTCTCAAGACTAGGATGGGATTTCTGTTCCAAGTGAACACACTAATATTTGGACTAATTTATTCAGTGGATTCTTTTCAGGCATATACTATTAAATTCTCAACAACTCTCAGACTAAAGGAATATACACAAAATAATGCATTTTTTCTCATATGCTCTAAACTGGAAAGAACTTTTGTAATAATAGAAGCTAGGAAAGAGGTCTGAAAGATCTAATCAAAACAATTTATCAATCTGTTTATTATTTTCCCATCATAGGTTTTGCTAAGTACTGAAAAAGAGAGGATGAAAACATGAATGCACAGAACAGGAACAGAAATGTATGTTGTATTTGGCTTTATCCATAAAAAAGAATAAAATCCATCTAAAGGTCTAGTGGGCATTTGTCATTAGGCTAGAATGAAAAAATGTGAGGGGAGAAAGGGTTTCATTAAATGGATGTCAGGATACAGCCTTTAGTGTTTATTTGCATTACCATGGCACAGACAAGAAGTAAGAAGCCCTTGCCTGGTTTAATTTTGTTTTCTAGAAACCATCTGATTAGCTGAGATATAGAAAGCAGAGCAAAGACGGTGATTTGTTTAAAGTGAAGGAAAATGATGTAGACCTAAACTTCCAAAAGGCTGTTGTCTTTCCAATACTCCCCTATTTTTCTGAGTTTCTGCCTCAAAGGAGAAACAAAAGGGCAGTCTTTTGCATATTATAAATACATTGGAGATGTTTGGAGTAAAAGACTTTATTTTTTAATATTATTAGTACAGATCAGGGTCTTGTTGTCTAGAAAAGGCAAAATCTGATTTTTGTTTCCTTAACACTGGGATACTAAACTTCAAATCTTCCCCTTCGTGCTGAACGTCAGCAAGAATACGCAGAAATATTATCACAGTTCAGGACAGCTAACCTTCAGGTGGTACTTGGTCAATCTTCCCTGTCAATGTTTTTCCAGTTGGCATAAATTACTTCAGTACTAATTGAGACAGAGAACAAAATCAGCTTAATGACCTTGGAATGCCCTAGTGCTTTGTAGGTGCTTAAGTGAAAAAACTAAATTATTGGCTGAATAAATTCACCCATACTTAATGAAAATATACCAATTTTATTACATTTCTCTTTATATTTTTAGAACAAAGAAGACTGTGCTCCCATGAGATTTCAGAGTCCATCAGTCCACCAGATATGCAAAGGTTATCATTAAGAAGAGCATATATATGCCATAGCTACTCTTTTTCTTATGTTTCCTTGTTTTTCCTTATGCTTTTTTTTTTTTTTTTGCTACTTCTTGTCACTAACTGCAAATAAATTCTTTTCATCTGAGTTAAGAGAGATTTTATTTCCTCGTATCTGGATTTCTCAGCTACCCATAGAACTGAAGATATACTGTGATAATTCTTTGCTAGCAAACTGGACAATAATGTATTTCCACATAGGCTTGTGGAGAAACAACAACCATGTCAGTATGATTGCACATTGTATTTTGCTTGCAGTAGCGATTAAATTAATATGGGCTTTGAAAAGCAGGTTCTGGTTATTCAGGCTAGCTACAGGCTAGGCATAATATCTGCACCTTTATTTTCTCTGTGCTGCATATTTCAGTATGCAAAATATATGAACACCAGTGTCACTATAGTGAAGTAAAATTGATAGAGCATGTTATAAAGGAGGTAAATGAAGAGAATTTTTGGAGATAGCTTGCCCATCATACTTCTACCTGCATTGTTTTTCCTGTTTTAAAATAAAAGTCTACCAAGATAAAAGTTTACAGCTATTACAGATGTATTTCAAAACAGAACAAAAAAAGAAGTTGAAATAATGAAAATCTGTTATGTGATTATTTTTCAAGTTTCAGACTAAAATATGGAAAACTTCTAATTAAATATTCATAAACAGCTCCTATAAGAAGCATAAGTCAAGTACTGAATGGGTCTCATGAGTGAAGAAAGTGTTTGCATATTAGATAAACTACTGATAATCCACATCCTTGGAATAGATCCAGTTGATCTACCATATTTTCAATGGATTCAAATACCAGCATTTAAGAACGTAGAACTGAATCAATATGCATGTTACACATAAATTGACAAAGATGAATTAAGCTATTTTATCTAGCGTAACCTTCTCTGGATTATTTATACATTACCTTCATCATGTCGCATGCCATAAGTGTGATTCAAGTTTTCTTCATCATTGGGCCTGTCATCCTGTCATATTTTAATGTCAACACTATGTTTGCTAAGGACATTTTGTCCAAGGGGGTTTAATTTTTGCCTTTTAGTCAGTGAAGAGAGAAAATATCACTGTGTCCCTGGATTTCTGCATACCATCACAGCAACATAGCAAGTTGGTGATAACTGTGCTGTCATAGTAAATATCAAGGATTCATAAAATGTATTTGGTTGGAACACCTCACTCTGGGCTTTTTCATTGTTTAATAACTTTCCTTTTTTATTCCCACACTGCTTCACTTGGTGCAATTAAAAGTCTGCAAGCGAAGAGTGGGCTGAAGAAACCACCAAATTATTATGGTAGCCAAAAGTTCATGAAAAATTGTATTCCATTAGGGAAGGAAAGAAAAATTAAACAAAATATCAGGCAAGCAAGCCAATCAACTGATATGGC
Organism: Psittacus erithacus; assembly: GCA_009867235.2. NCBI lineage: Eukaryota > Metazoa > Chordata > Aves > Psittaciformes > Psittacidae > Psittacus > Psittacus erithacus. The sequence goes on along the minus strand of WYDI02036174.1, from coordinate 23,579 downwards.
AGTCATGACACCTCCATTTAAAAGCCATAGGTCAACTGCAAATGCTATGCTAAAACACACTCATGATTACTGAAAAAGTGAGTCAGAGTTGTGGCTATGAATCTATTTACTGAGACGTAACTTGCTAAGCAAGACCTGTAGGTATGATCATTATATCATTGGTATAATCAACTTCTCTTCCCTAGCAGTTTGTCACAGATAGAATTGTAGTTTTTTATTAAAATGGTTTCCATTTTAATTGTAAATATTCCCAAAGATCAGGACAAAACATGAAAAATGCAAAATGCATGTGTAGTTTGTGGACCTATAAGGTAGTTCTCAGAGGTACTGAACAGGTATATGTTGTATCTTTCATATACTTTGGAGAGGATGTTTTCCAGGATGATATTTACCTCTAAGTTTAGTCCAGGGATATAACATTTGCATAACAGGTTTATAAAACTGAATCCATGGGCACAACTCCACAGAGATGTTCATTCTAATGAAAAGTATCTAGTCTTTGTAAAATTGGATCCTTTATTCTTTAATCTGCTTGACTGCAAGCTCTAGCAAAAATATAAACCATTCTTCCTCCTTCAACCTCAAATACTGCACTATAGCAACTTTTTCAACTTTCTGGTATTTTATTGTCTTGGATTTGGATAACAGTTGTGCAGAGAAACTAACTGGATGAGCACAAATCTCTCATCTTGTCAAGACAAGGATGGGAGAGGGACAAACAAACAAACAGTAGATCATTGAGCATTCAGCCAAATGGAAAGAAATTCAGGGTCAAGCTATGCAAGGAGTGGAAGGAGAGGAGCTTTTCAGTCAGTTACTGGGAGGAGCATCTTTAAGTCACTAAATCACTTTGTATTCCAAAGAAATGACATAAGAAGAATTTAAGTACCAAAAATCAATATTGTAATGGAGACTTCCTCTCCAGTGCCTGACAGTCATGAGCCTCTAGAGATATTGCTTTACCTGAGCTGTGAAGTTCTGGCCATGCCTAAAGGCAGGCTGTTGTCCCTGCGTAGGAGTGCTTTGTCTCAGGAGCTGAGCATGAACACCTTTACTCATCTTTTCTTCGTCTCTAGAGACTAGACCGACACACACTGCGTATACTAATGAAGAAAGCAAATAATGAGATTTATTTACAGCAACACAGGTAACAAGAAAACAGGAAAAAATTAAAACTAGAAAAAAGAATTAGCCTTTAAAAAAAACTTAAGTCTTAGAGCAGTCAGAGCTCCCTGGGGAGAACAGCTAAGAATTAAGAACCTTTTATAAGAAATAATATTAAATATTTGTTAATAACTGTCAGGTAGATTTGCGCGTGAATGGCATACTGTTCCTTGCATTCTCCCATGTGAAATGTCTCTGTTTTTTTAGGCACACTGTAAGTTTCTTGAGCATGCTTCCAGTTAATCAAAGTCAAGTGGCCATAGAGCAGGAAAGAATAAGCAGTAAAGTTGATATATTTGAATCTGACATTAAAATTCAACAATAATCCTCCACTCCTTGAGTGTGCCTCTATTTTATTAAGTATTTCAATGCAATATAATTAATTTATTACTAGCAATTAATGTACTGGTAGCAATATCCTTGAACAAGGACTGTAACTCAAGAAATAATGTTTAATAAAAAAACCTGTTGTGATTCTAGTGACTCCTGCATAATGCGAGACCTGATAACCAAATATCTGAAAGTCAATATGAAATGAAAATGCATTAATCAGGACTAGAACAGGACTTATTATGCACAAAGTATTCTATATTAGAAAGCACATAAGCACAGTATAAGCCAATGACAGCATTTATTGGGTCTTTGACTTATTTATTTTTTAATTTTAATAAACCACTTACATGTGCGCACAGTCCTTTTGTCTTCTTTGTGACAATCTGACACAGCTTGGGACAGCAAGTTCACTCTTCATTAGAGAAATGCCACCCAGAGGACCCTTTCAAAAACCTCTGTGTATTTCAGCTGGAAAAAAAAACACTGAATGTTTTTCATAGCCTTACACTTCAATTCTGATCTACTGCCATTACCAGTATTGCAGGAAAAAAGAAATATTTCTTATTGCACTGCCTTGTAGACCAGTGTCACTAGGGAAATATCACAGCCTGCTTTACAGGCAACTGTCATATTTTAGAGGTAGGTATATCATAAAGAACTTTATATCTGATGGGCTTTCTTAGAGTGCAATACTTTCCATGTAGGTGAGAGCCTCTTTTTAGTTCTATAGAATAAAGCATATCCCCTGTTTACTACTGTTTTCTGTCCATTTATAATTTAATAACATACTTACTCTTTTGAGTTTTAAAAAATCAAACAGCTTCTTCTCAGGGTGTTGGTCATTGCACTCCATTTTCTTTTTACTTAAAACTTGTACAATTAACTTCTGTCACCTTAAAAGCCTTTCATACAGCACATTGCTCCAGTTGTTGAAGCATATGTAATTGTATCCAACAGAACCTGTCCTGGGGCAAGCTGATTTCATGCAATTTTTATAACACCTTTTTTCATTATTTAAGCAGAGTGAAATCTTTAAGACAGTGTGATTAAACTGAAATTGGAACTATTAAATGGATGGTATTCTGAGAACAGACAGACTCCTGCCATCTTTAGAACAAATAGAGGTGTTTTTCTTTGTTTTTTGTAAGTAAGAAAAAGTTGAATCCACAGATACTGCCCACAGATCCAGTACTGTCATTCTTCTGTTTTTTCATGAGTTTGGACTTTTTGGCCTTGGTTTAGCTTAATTCAGTGGAAATAGAGACAGTGATTAACATGACATTACGAGCCTGTCTAAAAAGCTTTTCTGACTCTGCTAGAGAAAATCTGTAAAAAACAACCTGAAGAGTTAAAATGAGTCAGACAAACATTATGCAAACAATTTCCAGCGAGGTGTTCAGTCTGAAGAACTCATAATTGCCAGCATAGAATACATGGATAAGTGTTGTAAATGGATTACTAAAGCTTTCTGGGGTGGGAATTTCTGCTTCATGGGACATTCCAGATTGGATAAGAACAAAACGCCAACACTGCAATCTCCTGCTTTGCAGAACAAACTATTTTGGGCCCCTGACCTCGCCCATGATCAGGCAAACTGGGCAGCTTGCCAGACAGCTGGGGAGCTGGGTGGCAGGTAAATCAGCCAGCAGGCAAAAGGAGGGCTAGGCAGGAAGCCCGCCAGGCAGCCCGCAAGACCATCTGCCAGTCAGGCAGCCAAAAACCTGGCAAGTTAGCGCCCTGGTTGTCTCCTCTGCTGCCCAGCAGGACAGGTTGGGAGCTAGTCAGCCAAGCAAGCCACCTGCCTGTCAGGGCAGCACGCAGAATAACCCTGCTGCCTGCTGCTTTCTGTCAATGCTTTCAGCATTCTGAAGGAATGCATGTATTCTTGTAGAAAATGCCAATTCTAACCCCTGTCATCCAACTATTTCAGAAGAATACAGTTAACGAGATTTACTTCTTACAAGAAATATGTATATTTAATATATTGAGTTACAGACAGCTACAGTGAAAGCCTTGGTTGTCTACAGAAGGGCTCAGGCACAATTTAGGATTACAATTATGAAATATAATCTACCTGTTGCTTGGTTGCACTGAACTCACTGCTCAGATTTGTATTTTCAAGGTGGCCTGGTGTCATGCATTTGCAGAAGTACATCGTGTTCACCTTCTGCCCCCTAATTCCACAAGGGATCAAAGAATGAAATATCTTCCTGTCTTTCTGATTGAATTTTACCTGGTGTATGTTCTTGGAGTATATCTAGGTGTTTCTGGAATACGTGTAGATGGATGGCACGCTGATGTCAAAAAAGGCACTTGCAGTTACTGCTTAGAGAAATGGTTATTAAATTTACTAAGGGCAAGACAGATCTTTGTCCTCCTGCCTAAAGGATTTGAAAGGTATATCTAGTTTTCTGGAAGGGCATCCTGAAAATAATGTTTGAAGGAAGTAGACTATGGAAAATTTAGCTTGCCTGGAGGTGGTGGCACTATGGCACAGGTTATTCTGCATAAAAATGAAGAACATGGCAAGAACCGGGGCTGGAACTCCCATCTGCCTATTTGCAGATAAGTTCTCTCACCGCTGGCCATATATAATTATTCATATTTATCTTTTTTTTTTTTTTTCCCTGAAATATTTTATTTCTTTTGACTGCTTCAGCTTCAGCTTCAGCAGTAAGGGTCCATCCTGTCCACCCTGTTTTATAGCCTTGGGTAAGGACACTGCCTTCAATCACTAGTGTGGGTTTTAACACCAGCCTCTCACAGGTGATCTGTTCACACAGAAGTTGGGCAATGCTGTTCCTTAACAGACTTATCTGCTCTCAGAAATAAAGTTTGTGGGCTCGAGCTCAGGAGAGGACACCTGTACTCAGAGTAAAAAGCCTCAGCTCCAGATGAAGACAGTCCTGAGACGCATCTGAGGCCACCTGGTAAACCCTTTGAATGCCTTCATGCAGTGGTCACAGCCCCTAGGCCTCAGTTTGTGATACCCTTCCCTCACCTCCCAGATTATGTCCATATAACTCCTAGGGCTGTTTGTCAGGTCAAGGGGACATACAGCAGCATGTCCCAAGCTTTTAAATTTCTTTTGTGTGTCTACATGTCCGTGCACGTATGTGTATGTGTGGAGGGACGAGGATTATACAACAAATCATTTTTCAGGACAATGAGAAACATAGTAACTGCTATTGAACTCAGGGTTTATTAGCACTGTTAACTGGTCTCATATCAGAATCTCAATTCAGTAACACCATGTGAAAATGCGTGACCTGTGATCTTGTTCATATTGCTATTTGCAGCATCTGAGATCTAGCTACATGTAGACTAACCCAGACTGGATCTTGTATTTGTGCATGAAAGAGCCAATATATTTTGAATTATACACAACTTCAAAACCAGGAACGAGTAGGATGAGGAAGGAGGAATCCTGCTGGTTTTGACTTCAAATAAGTAGAGTAGAAGAGTCAAGGGAACAACATATAAAAGAAAGACTTAGCAAGACAAAAGAAGAGGAAACAAACAAGAAGTAAACAGAATAGAAACATAAAAGGAGGTTAAGGCTTTAAAAAGGAGAAAGTATAAGATTCATAGGAGTCATACATGACAGAGATATTTTTCCTTTTCTTGTGTCTGAGAAGGAGAGACCATCAAATACCATATAACATTAGCAAACTGAGAATATAAGCAAGCTTATTGTAAGACATTTAATAAACTAAGAATATATACTTTTATGCTACTATTAGAAAGCAATTTGAATAGTCTGCAAAAAGGATCAGGAGACAGAAGCTCAGGGAACAGAGGACAGCTTTTGCAGGAACTCCTTCACACAGTGCTTGATTTAATTGTAATTGCTTGATAAACATGGTCATTCCACTTGCTCATATACCAACTCTTCTTTTGAGGGCTCAGCATGCTACTGTAACATCAGGGAATCATACTCAGTGTTTCAAGATGACACCTCTTTTTTGAACTTTTTGTTTTTCTGATAGGTGACAAATATTAATCTATTCTGATAAAAAATACATCAAAATGTCACAATAGCATAAAGATTTCCCATGCTTTGAGGTGCTAGACAAGTAGTCACTAACATGTTGGGAAGCGTGGGTGGGAGTGGGTTTTTTTCCTTATTGCCTGCTACGTATCTGACTGCAGGCAGTGTAAGAGAGTTTTGAGACCTATTCTTGGACAGAATGTTCTCAAATTGGTCGGCTTTAGGTGAATACTTTAAAACAATGCCAAAAAATTCTATTAAGTCCTGGCACAACAGCAATTGGAATGGAATCCTCCTTGTTCCGGAGGATGTAGTCTGAAACAGCTCTGGGGCTCAGAGATCCATTTCTCTCTTTTCCCAGACCCGTAGAAGACAGGAACAGTTTCTCTAGCCTCTGCGACTTCTTCTCCACAAGTATGCTCCCTCTCCTTCACCCCAGGGCTTTTCTGGAAATGAAAGAGGCAAAAGACCAGACCAGGCCATATAATAATCAAAGCAATGAAGATATAATAATGTCACAGCATAATTATGTCTTGTGATTTGGTTTTGGTTACGTTAGAATCAGTGTTATAACCATAGCATCATGTGTTGCCTGTAGCCCCTTTGTACCACTTATGTAACACAAAAGGAGCTTAATCTCAGTTGTCCTTATGGAGCTTCCCTGAAACAAAGCAAATACCTGTCAATAAGATCAGATAGCCAGTTCCTTCTCAGCAGCCCAGGCAGAAGCAGAGCTATAGATCTGCTATAGATATAATTGCTGGACTCAGTCCTATTAAATGCATGAATGAAAAAAACAATATTGGCAGAAATAAACAAAGAATATGAAGGGTCAAATTTGCAGCTTCAGAAAGAATTTATATGCATTTATTCAGCTATATGTTGATTTTCAACAGGTAGTCTATGGGCTATTGAAAAACTGGGAGATTTTCAAGGGCTTGCAGAAAATCAAGTCCATTGATGAAAGCATAAACTTAGCAGACAATGCTTTTTGCCTGTGATATTTTTTACAGTCCATAGACTGAAAGGAAGACAAATCTCTTAACTCACAAAATAACTTTGCAACACATTCACAAAAAATAACTCAGAAGACATGGAGTTAGTTTGTAAATGGTGAGGAGTACAGTATGGCAGGTAAAATGTCACTGCAAAAACTGAAAGCAACCATAGAGATTACATATTTTGACAAATTCTCCTTCCTTACAATAGTAGTCTTGGTGTAAGTGCTTTCTAATTTAAAAGCTGACTCTGCTTTAGAATTGATCTAACTCCCTGATAATGACTTTCATAAGTTTGATGAAGCAAAATGCTAGATACGCTTTCCTTCTTTTGTGAGTTGAGCATTTTGCTGTTCACAAGAATTTTCTTTCACTTAATTAAACATTCCAATCTTATGGACTTGTTTTTTACCTCCTACTTTGTGGGAAAGAGGACAAAGATAAGGCTGAATATAGCACCTTTCTACCTCTTTCAGCAATAGTTGTGATGTTGGATATTATAACACTCAAGCAGGATGTGATATTGATCTTTTACTGTTATTTGGGGCATGCATAATTATAGCTCTCTTTTGTTTGCATTGCCCAGTAACATTACAGTGTCTGACAGCTATATGAGCATCTCAGAAGAAAACAAAGAACCTGTGAGAAAATTGTTCAGATCAAGTTTTGTGAAATATTGCATTCTTTATATCTTGCTTTGTACTGCAGCTAACTGTACTAAACAAATTCACATCTCAGCTTATTTACAAATCATTAATACTCTACTTGCATATACCAGATCTGAATATAAATTATAATATTTTGCTGAAATTTGAAAACAAATGGAAGAACTATTTAGAAAATAGGTAAGATGCTCAGAAGACTGGAAACTTTTCCTCATTGCAACTATCTTAATTCACAACATTGAGAAAGTCACTTCATCTTCAGACCTGGTTTTCCTGTAGATCTTTCTTTGGTCTATCTAGTTAGGCTGGAGACTTCTGGGATAGAGGCTGTGTTCCTCTTTCCCTAAGAGGTATCTGGTACCATAGTGGTTGGAGAGTCTTAACTGACACATAAATATGCAGAAAGCAAACAGATAGTTCTGTCAATACAGTTGCCAGAACAATATATTTTGAATAGGAAAAGTTTATAATCATTCCTGAGAGGACTTTAACTTTAAATGATGCACTTCAGAAAGCTCAGGTTTAAAGATGAAACATCAATTCTGCAACAATAAGGCAGAGAATTTAAAACATGGTTGCTTCTGTGTACCATATATTGCGTAATACTTGCAAAAGATATGCTTTCTTTCTGCCAGTGAATTATGTTGGTTTTAAAGTTCTTTAAAACTTATACAGTTTTGTATTAACATGTGATCACACCATTTAAACTCTGTTTCTGTTAATCCATTTGCAAAATTATTGACTTTACTGCAGCACCTGATGTAATATTTAATTAGTTAGAAAGAGCATACAGATCAGTGAGTGCAGCTACTGTTAAAACAGCTACAGAACACAGCTATTGCATTTTACTAAGGGTGCATAAAGATCTGCCTTTGGAAAGTGGCTATTGTTAAAAACTTATGTGCATTCACAGACGATAGGTAAAACTGAATATTGGATATTAGCAACAAGTTTTCCATCATTATTGTCCCAAGAAGTTTACCTTTCTTTTTTTTTTTAATATATTTTAATAATTTATTTTATAGCCTTGCCTGATTTAGGTAGAAGCTGAACTGAAAAGAAAAATTAAAATAGTTTTGATTCCTTTATCTTAATTGTTATGTGCAATTTATTAATATAATCCTGTATCACTTGCTTCCTCATTTACAGTTCATGGGTTAGAGGGCTGAACTTGCAGGTAATCATTCAAGGTTGGAGAAGTGACAGAACTGTTGATATCAGCACTTTAAAAATATAAAGGCTGCTGCAGACAGAGTTGAATAGATTGGAATTATAATGGTCTCACCTGAATCCAGTTACAAAAGTCTGAAATGTGAGCAACTTTACAAATGATGAAGAAATGGAATAAGTCTAAAATATTTCAATTAATATTGATAATATAACTTTCAGGTTTTTTGACAAGACGGTATCCTGGGGTAACTAGCAATAAGTATTTATTATTTGACAAGCACTCCATTGACTTGTGAGCTTCACTGGCTTTGAAATAGGTCAATGGAAACATAATAAATGAAGCTTAGATTTTACAGAAAGCAAGTTATGGAACTTTCTTCTTTTTCCTGTGGTTGTATATATAGTGCTTCAAATGGCTTATTGACTAACCTTGAGAGAAGATCATAAAAAGCCTTTCATCTCATGCTGAATTTTGATCATACTGGCTAACTCCTGCAACATATTAAACAAATGTAATTAGGTGAGCCATCATAGGAGATGCTAATGTTCAAATCCACAGCTGCTTTTCTTTTTTTTTTCTGAGAAAAATATTGCATTTTAATGGCTTGCTTGTGCTTAAAGATGTATTTCTGAGGCAAAATAAATCAGTGTGATATAAGAAGACCCACTTCCTATGTTAAAGCACTTTGTATAAAAGCAGTGGGGAGATGTAACAAAAGGCTATGTACCATGGCAGATAACAGTCTGTGCAACAAGATAAGACAAAAAAAAGACACGGGTGAAATAGAAGAAAGTAAGAATTTGCTTTCATTGATCCTTTCAGTGTGCTATTTCTTTAATTTTTCAAGTCATAACAAGTTCTTGCCTTTTTTGCGCATTTTAGATTTGATTTGGGTTTTAGCTTACTTTCTGTTTTCTATATCAATCCATCAGAAGAACACTATAAAGTCACAGATTCTGCAAAGCACTTGAAAAATTTCATCTAGTTCATCCTTGGCTGAAGGCAGGCTGAACTGTATCTGTATTCATTTCTAACAGATGTTTTTTGTAACATCCACTAAAAGTTACTTTACAGACTACCTGGACAATCCTTTCAAGGGCTTTAATATGCACTTAGATACGTTTAAGATACATTTTAGCATTTCTCTTATGTTTAATCTGAAACTGCTTGCAATCTGTCTGCATTTTCTTTGAGTACTTTGAGATTAAATTCAGCTCATCAGTTCTAACAGATTAGAAAATATGTATCTAGAGTCCCATCTGATGTTGTGCTTATGTTGCTAGTATTTATATGGAAGACCCATACTGGGGAGTAGTCCTGATGCAGATGAGCTATCACAAACTTTCAGAAGCTTCTTGGATTTATGCTCCGGGAGGACAACTTCATTTTCAAAATGCTTTATCTGTTCATGAGGTGTAGGATACTTCTGTCTTCTTTTCATTTCCTTTCCTCTTTTGTAGCTTCTTGCTTTTTCTTTCCAGCCTTATCTGCTGCCTGTAGAGAATAACACTTTATCATCTCAGAATGACTTTTTGGAGGTGGAATATACCTGGGTTTTGCTACTTACTGTCTTTAATTTTATACTTTGTTTGAGGAATGTGGCTTTAAAATCAGTATTAATTTTTAAAAAAAGCAGAAATAAATCATTAATGTTGTACGAGACACATAATGCAGTAAGTGAACACCTGTGTTTGGATCCTGTAGACTTTCTGAAATTGTCTCATATTCTATAAAAAGTAGCCCCTAATCATACTCATGTGCTTTCCTAAGATAAAAATGAAAAAGGTAGTGTTTAAACTCTCTAAACACTTCTGTACAAGGAAATTATTGTTTAAGAAGTTACACATATTTATAAGACATAATTTTTTCTTTGTAATAGTTCACCAGATGGTTGCATCCTATAGCTAGTTTATGGATTATTGCTGATTGAAACATCAACACTTCCACACAAGAAGTCTTCAGTGATGCTCCCTTCAATAGCTCTGAAGCTTTGGATTTACATGCTAGTGCGCTATGAGCTAATGTTTGTCTTCATATTAAAAAACCCCAAACAAACAAAGCCAGAAAAAAACAATGCAGGCAGAACTTCCTAGAAATTGCTGTTTAGCCAAGGGGGTTGAGGAAGAAGAGAATTTTTCATTTACTTCATATTTGTGTATGGATTGTGTATTGTTTGCCTTAAACGTGTAAGAAGATTGTTATTATTGAAATTTTAGATTTTTTATGTAAAATTAAGTTCATCAAGACATATAAAAAAATATATCAGGAATGAGAATATACCCTAAGTCAGCAGCATCCAAATCCAAATATGTCGGTAAACAAAGCAATTGTAAAATGTAAAATACATAACTTAAATTTTCCTATGTTGTTGTAAAAGATCCAGGGCATTTGAGGAGTTATAATAAATCAGACTAAACCAAATCTGAACTCACATAAAAACAATTGTCTGTGAATGTATTTGCTGAAAGTACACATCAAAAATGTAGGTAGAATCAAGAATCTAGTAGCAAGCAAACTTATAAAAGCATGACAGAAATTTTGAAGTCAAATTTGGTGTATAACAGAATGAAACCTGAAGACTATCACTGAATGTGACTCTTGCTTCTTCACTGATGAATTTCAGTCTCCATCAATAAGGAAATTCTCCTTTATAATTCCTGAAAAATGTCAGGTAAGTTGATCACCAAAGTTGGAACTGGAAGAAATGTTGCTTCACAACACAGTGGCAGGTAGAAATTTAGTCAGCAAGCAGAGAAAGGCTTGAACCTTAGGCATATTCAGAAAATATTTCTGTCATTACCCATAGAAGGTCAGAAGCCTTGCTTTTGGACAGATGACATCCATAATGGAAAGTCTGCTGTCCTTTTGCAACTACACTTGCTAAAAGACATTCCTGCTTTGGAGGAGGTCTAGTCAAGAATGTCAATTTCTAAGGGTTCCTTTCTGTGGGAAGTCATATGTCATACATACAAAAGATTGCTTTCAGGTTGTACTTTTACATGAGGAAACTTTGGCAATGATGGTCCTTGTGACCACAAAACTAAACTACTTTATTTTAATTTTTTCCTTCCAGGACACTTAGGAGGTCTGCTTTCCCATTTGCGTCTTGCTCAAAAGGTAGTGCCACTGCTGCTGACTGCTTTAATCTACAAACAACTTCCCATATCGCACTTCTTATGCATTCTTCACATTCCTTTCCTTGGCTATGAAGAGGAAGATTGATTTTCAATTCTTTCTCCCAATTTTTCAGATCACCTAACTTAATAGAGTTGGCCCCATTTTCATTTAAGATCTGCTTCTGGAGCCTGGAGCTGAATTACACACACTACATATATTTTTCGTATCCCATGGTTGTGTCTCATCTCAAATAACTGAACTCCTACAGGTGTGGATCCTGAAATCCATTATATTCTGTCTTGTTTCACTTACAAAAAGAATTTTTCAGTACCCTTCCATCCATATCCCTCCTGCAAAAAATGAAGTTTTCATAATGACTGTTGACAGCCTTTGTATTTGTTACCTCCTTTCTAAACATCTTCCTAGCTTTGCCTTTATGTAGCTGCATTTTACAAGCACACCATTGTAAGCCATGATGATTTGCATCCTCCCTTGAACAAGGGAGGAACCTTCATCTATGGTAGTTTGCATGAGCCTGAAAATCAACAAAAGCTTTTTGAGGGATACAGGAAAGTCCTTTCTGAGCCTGAAAGACGATGTAAGGTACTTTTGCTAAACTACAGATCGCTTCAAATTTTCCCTGATTGGAAATACTGACTTATCATACTTGTAGTATAAGCTTTTTCACTATCTTCTCATACTTCCTATATGATTACATAAGCTTAATGTCAACTATCAACTTCATTTAGAGAAAGTAGACTTGTATGTGCATTAATTTAAAAATAAATTATAAGCCTCACTTTACCTATCAGGTATTACTCTGCCTAAATGCATGGTGATAAATTAGAGGACAAGAACGAAGAAAGAAATTCCACGTGAATCAAACTAGAAGCAAATTGAAAGTGCTCTCGTACAAGAGAATGAAGGATTTTTTGAGGAAAGCTCAAAAAGCTGCTGATTGCCTGGCAATGCAAAGTCTGCAAACTGTGTATTTCTCAACTCACATTTAGACTCAGAGAATGCCTGTCCTTTAAGGATGCTGTCTAGAAAGGGTGGGGGTGGGAGCAGCTATACAAAATGAATCAGGAAATACTGACACAGGGCAACGATACCTGCCAGCTGGATTAGAAACAGTTTCCCTTAGGACCTTTGAAAAAGCAAGATTAGAAGCATGATGGAGCTGGTGGGGAGAAAGATACATATGGTCATTTACTGTTTCGATCTATTTCTTCACACACTATCTACTTTTGGATGAATAAATAATGTCCTGTTTTGAAGAAGATATATTGAATGCAGTTTAGTCTCTTTCTGTCATGGGCTCCCATAGTCGGGAATGAGAGAACATATAGGTACCAAATTAGCTTACCAGGATATGACCCTTACAGACCCCATAATCATGTGTCAGGAGTATGAATCAAAAACATATCTATTAAACCTGTTACATAAATTAGCACAGAAAACAATAAATATTTCTTGTTAGAAAATGTCTTAGTGGGCTATAGAAGGTTAAAGCTGTGTATGTTCATGTGTCACTGTTAACCTGCTTATACTACAAACTTGGCCAGTAATATGATTCAGATAAATGTAACCACTTCACAATTACTGTGAAATTATTCTTGTTTCCTATCAAACCTCTGCAGATATCTGGTACAAAATCATAAACTATATTTAATTAAATAATATCTCAATGTAGAGAAAAATCTATGCAACAACTGTTTTTTTTCATTCTGATGAAAATGCAAATGAAACCATTAATAGTTTATAAATGAGGCTTAGCTAAAAGTGAGCTAATACGCATTCTGCTTCAAGCTAAAGAAAAGAATAATTGTTCCATAAAATTCATTGATGTAAAATCCCAAATAATTTTTTATTTTGGAAGAGGACTTGTAAATATTAATTTTTCTCTGGGCTTTTTATTTTAGGAAAAGAGTATTTCTTTACACCCTACCATGATGACACCCAAAAAGTGAAATTAAAATGCTTGTATCTCAACCTAAACTTTCATCTCAGAGACAGAATACAACTTAAACAGGATATTGAATATTGCTTCAATACAGAGCCACATCCAATGTAGGAAAAAATACTGTTGCTGCAAGCCCATGTGATGGAAAAGAAAATAAACAACTGTCTTTTCTGTAGCCTACAAAGTGAATAAAATCTCCAGAGTTTGCAGTTTGCTTAGTGTATTAACCTGTGGACCTCAACACTGTAAAGTGAAAATAGGGATCAACTCTGACACTTCATTTTCGTAGAACAAATAGAGCTTGGATTAAATACTTCTCAGGAATCTGGCAGAAATCAATAGTGTTTACAGCACTGGTAAAGCTTAGTTGGGATGTTGAATCTTAAACCTTTTGTTTATAAGCTCTTATCAGTAAAGCCTTTAAGGTAAGCTTTGTTTCTAGAGTTTTGATCTTGTCACTTTAACTCCAGATGTGAATGTAACAAGGTTTAAGAAAAAAAAAAAAAAGAAAAAAGTAGAACCGAAACTGGCTTAATGTGTTGTATAGATTTTCTGTCACCAAATTATTATTACTGGTCCCTTGTTGATACTTGCACAAAGATGTCTTAAATGCAACTTCCAACCATTTGACTGAGATTTTTCTATAATAAAGTAAAACCCCCAGGTAATTGCCAGTAACATCCCCAGAATATTGAGAGACTCTAAGAGACAAGAAAACACAAATATTCAATGACCTGACCTGAAAGTAGATCTCTGCTCTGAGGTAATCAAACACAACCCTGCAAGCACTTGCATGTGTAGACTGTATAGGAGAATTCACATGAAACGATTTAATATTCAAGATAGGAAGGTGATATATAAAGATAAGGGACATTATTAAAATTAAATTTTAAAGAGGAATCAGTGATTGATGATATGATGACACACACATCAGTGTGGCATATATAACAGAATCAAGGACACGTCTGCTTTTCACAGTGCTTTTTAAAGTTCTTCCTCTGAACCACTCACTTGGAAGGAAAGAAGAGCACTGAAGTGAGAAATTACTTCATTTAAATGCTTGCAGAACTCCTCTGTATGGTGATAGTGCTGTACACTGTAATCAACAGAAAAAACAACAGCAATGACCTTACAGTCATACACATACTGAAAAATTGTGACACTTTTTACATTCCTATGAAACCCCGGTAATCCAGTATTAAGCAAATACTGAATAGTAAGCTTTTTCTCCACAACAGCAGATGTGGAGAGTTCTTTAAACTAATAAACACCTTATAAGCTAGTGGAGACAGATGTCCTTAAAAAATATTTGAGAGACTGGTTTTGAAATAGGGACTTCAATTTGCTTTCCATTTAAATTACTAGACATTTAGGATTGGGTTGTAGTTTATGACTCAGTATTTATAATGCTAATACCTCATATAGGAAGGTAGGGGAGTATACTTTTATTCCAGAGGGCAATAGTCACTTTGTTGTCTGTGGATAATGACACAGATGATATTTTGCTTTTGAACCTTAAGTTCAGAAAAGTTAAAGTGTGCTACTGTATTACTTTTTTTCTTGCAATACCTTAATGACTTTTCCTATATACCTCAGAATAGAATGAACTGCTCTCTGAACACCTTGATTTCTTTTCATTAGTCAAAAGAAACAGGACACACTAGATACTTAGGTTTTTGGCAGTAAGACTAGGCCAAGAGAATTTCTCAATGCATGCAGAAAATGTAATTCTCCACCAATTAATTGCTAATCTCCACCAAATCATGTTTCAATTACTTTTCCTCAGGATAGTTTTTGTACTTTTGCACTTTCTGTAGAACACCTTTATTTCTGCTTAAATTTGGACTATAAACAATCTCTGGCATAGACCTGTATTGGCATTCCCTAACTGGAATCAAATCACAGTCCTTTTTATCTGTCACTTTTTGTGGTCTTTTTTTTTTGTGCCCTCTATGAACAAATTGGACTGCAAGTCTTCACTCATTCAGGTTGTGTGATTTCAATGTGAGGCTAGACCAGATAAGAAAATGGCTTAGAAATAGATGGCAAGCCAACTAGCAAGCCAGAAAAAGACAGGGCAGCAAGACAAGAGCTGAGCAAAGGATGTGGTGCCTCTGCTTGCAAGGAAGAGCAACTGGGTGGGGGGAAGGAGTAGATGAAGACAGGAAAAAATATCTTGCTCCTGTAATGTAGACAAAGTAATCCATATAATAATTCCCTCAAAACCTCAGTGACACCATGCCAGTGTCAGCTGACAGCAGATCTGATAAATGTGACAGTCACCTATGCTGCCACATTTTCCCCAGCTTCTGAGGGAGCAATTTGCTGAAAAATATCTCTCTGTTCTGTAGAAGCTACCCTGAAATTTGAAGTTAGTCGTTCAATTTTGAGGACTGTTTAGATGTCTATTATCCAACTATTTTTAGGAAAGAGGTTCCAGGACTAATGTTCTGTTAAGCAAAATGTCACTGAACTTCAATAAGAATTTATGAGAGAAAACAGTCATAGAAGGAAAAAAAACCACAGTTACCAGTAAACTCAAAACCTATCAACTGAGAGATGTTCTGGAAGAACAGTTATGCAATGTGTAAAGCTATGTTTAAAACACACTTCTGCTTTCTTTGGGCTTCACAGCTGGAACTCCTGTAGTATAATTTTAGATATTCTTTAATTTCAGATAGCTACAGTGTTTAATTTCAGAGAGCTACTAGCTTTGTTCAAGTTAGTCAGCCTGGACTTCCCACATAGTTAGAAAACTGTAACATTTACATTGTGGCTCTTCTGGTTTACTTAAAGCAATACTTAGTACAGATGAATCAGACCTTAAGAGTACGTGTCTTTCTCCACCAGTAACAGCTCATGACAATTTGAGTAGTTCATATGTGAAGATCTACACATCGACCACAAGTCCGAATCCCCTTTGTACCCTGAATTATCATGGAAGGAAAGTACACACTGCTGGTGCTCAAACTTCACTCACTGGACATATCACAAAATGTTCCATGTTACAAAGAATTTATATTTCTTCATATGCATTTTCAAGATTTATGAGTAAATACTAGTTTATTTTCTTACTAGTTCTGCTAATCTTCTCTTACATAATTTTAGTACAGTGAAAGAAGTTCTCTATGAACTTATTTAACTTATTAAGTAGTTATATTCCAAAAAGCCAATATGAAAAGTTTTCATCTCAGCTCCAGCTAGAACTATCTATCTCTGTGATTTTGTGAGCTCAAATTTTTGCTGGCTGTTCTCCAAAGACAGAGAGTCTGAGACAGGGAGTCCATGAAAGATAAGCGGCAGATATGAAATTATTTTGTTCATAGCTGTAACCCATGGAGTGTGTAACACTTTACTGGTTTAGTATTTTCCCTTAGCAGGCTCCAACAACCAATTAAGGATAACTGCTTCCCTACAGAGAAAGCTTAAAGGAGACAGATGTCACTTTTGGGGCTTCCCTCCCCTCCTCCTTTCACTACACAAAATCAGATAAGCCATCTGAGACACAGACGTATAAGTGAGCGAGCTTCATTTATAATAGCTCATTCTGTGAAATAATTAAAATGAACTTTTACAGTCAGAGGGGAAAAAAAAAGGTGTAAGTGATTAATAATTCTTAATAACAGAAAAAAATCCTGGTTTTCTAATGGCTTTTGTGTGGTTAATTAAGGGTCTCATTTGCAAAAAAAAGTAACATTTTAGAAAGTGAATTCTACTTTGTATAATGAAAGCTGGACTGGGAAATAGTGAAGTAGTAACGGTTTCCTTAGTAGGAACTGTAGAGGCTGTAAAAATCATTGTACCTATGATGTGATATCTCAGTAGTTCTTCATAAGATTTCAAGAAAGAGAATTTGAAAAATGAAAGAGAAGTACTTAAGAAATATCATCCAGAAGAACAGCAGATTTTGTGAAGCTTGCAGAGCAGTTCATCCTAATGGACTGTGGATAGCAGACAAAGAAAAGGAGGTTTGGGTATCCAGAATGTTCCAAATAGAAAAATCTCTTCTTATTTCCCTCTGCTTATTATTAGTCCATCTTGCAAAAAGGTTTTCCCTATTTATATGAACTATAAAATTATTTTAATAACTCAGGTAGGCATTTGTTTTTACCAGGCCAGTTCTGCAGAAGTTCTGTTTGTGGCCAAGAAAGCCATTGCTTAGTGAGGAACTTACATCAATAGCAAAGAACTATAATAATTTAAGTGCTTGTCTGGATGCCATCATTTAACAGTATCTGTTCACTTTATCTTGGCTGCAGGTTTTGTTACATCGAGGCCAACTGTACCTGTTGAATCCAGGATGGAAAGACTTCCAGCAATATAAGTGTCATCTACTAAGTGACTGAGCTAAGATAAGAGCAGTTGTAATAACATAGATGAAAGAAAACTATACAACTGAGGTGGCCATGGGAGAAGGAATCAAAGGAGGCAAACGCTCAGGTACTCAAATCATAAAAGGAGTAGAAAAGCTGATTCTACAACTGAAAATAAATTATCTACCTATTTATCAACATATCTCTATGGATACCTCTACCTGTGCATGTACCCATATATATAAAACCAGTTATAGGTATATATACTTATAATCCATATACACTTTATGGATTGCACACGTATGTATATTCTCCCTCTGTGTATGTGTGTATATGTATATGTAGGCATAAAATAGGCTATAGTATCAAGCTAGCTCACACTACTTTGCATAATGGAGCTGGGCAGAATTCACAGGTAGCCAGATATTAGGAACATTAAATGCATTATGTAACCACCACTCTGGCTTTATGTGTGACAACTTTCTTTTTTAGCAAATGATATCTATGGCTTACAGAAGTTCATCTGTCCCGGCTTTTGGAGGGGACCCTGCTCTTCAGCGGAGTCACATGCTGCTGCTTTTGCTCCAACAGAAGCTTTAATTCCAGACAGCAAGGACAGGAGCAGAAGAAACTGTTTGTGCATTAAAGGAAACTGCTTTAAACATGTTCTGCTCTCCTGCTTCATAGTCATGGTTTGGATTAGGAAATAATGGGGTGTAGGCAGCCAGGAGTCAGAGCTGAGTAAAATTTTAAAATCTTTAAAAGGAAGGCAGAAGTCTTAGAAGTTTTGCATAATTTATACTCATCATCTCCCATTTCTTGATAACTGAGAACTGTGAACCCAGGGACTGAACTGCTAAGAAACATCTTTGCAGATCTATGTCTGCTAGCTGTTATTGATTTAAACAGTTTCAATTTGTTTTGTTCTTATCTCACATCATAAAGCAATAGTACCAAAAATGTATGGCATTGCTAGTATAACTTTTCAGTGAAATAAGCACTTTTCACAATTTCTAAATATGACATTAATCTTGTTCCAGGATACTCTTAAGGCTAACAACTTTTCATTATTATGCTTACCATATAGTGTACAGTGAACTAAGCTTTAAAGTAATTGCAGGCAGACCTGAGTCACAAGTTTAAAGTCAAAAACATACTGAAGTTTGTTACTGCCTGGATACAGGAATTTTTTCTTATTCTTTAGGAAAATAAGAAAGAGTAGAAAATAAGCCATTATTACAACATTATTAGGGAGGGGGGAAACCTTAGGGAGTCGTGTTTTATTTCAACTCCTGTTTAAAATGTTTGCATTGCTTTTAGATTTAATTTTTTTAACCTATAAAGCTAGTATGAGCTAAAAAATTTGTGACTAGAACAAATGGACTTGTAAATTTTTAGCAATTTTATTTTATTGCATTACACTTAATTGGCAAAAGTCAGTAATTTAACAGTTCAAATAAAATTTTAGGTGTATAGTAAGTGTGAAATAATTTGAAATAATAATAATAATGAAATAATAAACATGAAAAAGTGTAATAATAAAAGCATGAAACAAAAATGGTTGAACACCCATAAGAATTGAGATTACCAAATTCTGTCATATGATAAAATATGTTCACTTAACCACAAAATAATCCCAACCCAACCCAACCCAGATTACTATATAAGCATGTTCTTTGAACCAGGTTTATTTGTCATTTCTAGTAAAATTTGTTTTTCCATTCTAGAATCTTTATTTGTCTCTAGGAAAGGTTTACAATCAATAATTATTTGGGGATTACATGCCTGAAAAATCTTACAATGAATCATCAGCATTAAAGGCAAAATTTTGCCTTCAAATACAACTTTTGCAATCAATCTTAACTGTGGATAAGTTTAAACAATCTTAACAATTGATGGTTTTAATGTAGAATTTTTAAGGGGTTTTCTTTCGTGAAAGGCTATGCAAGATACACAGATATTAAATTTTGAGGAAATGTCCACATGCAGAAAGAACAGCTTAGAGGTATCAGCAGGTGCTTATGATATGGAGATTGAATATATTTTTCAACAGTCCACTTAATGAAAAGCTAGTTTGCTTTTACCACAGAATCTTTCTGTTACTATGCAGTATATAACACTTGAAGTACTCTTTGTTATATTTTCATAAGCAATTTAAAAGGCTCTTTTTCACTTAAAATACTACTTAAGGTCATTCAAAAAAGAAGTCTTTGCTTTATCATTCATATAATAGCTTAGAGAAAATAAACAAAACTAATACAGACCTAACAATTATAGCATTATTCAACCTTGTTGCCAAAGACAGCAGTTACCAAAGATGGTATTCATAACAGCTCTTTAGGACTGACTTTATTGTACTATCCGTTTTAAAGTTTTTTATCTCCATGGTATTGGGGTTATAGCAGTATTACATTTCCTTTCTGTGGTTCTTATCAAAAGAAAGGTCTCTGCTGTTCTTTGGAGGATTGGATGCAGAATACAACCATTCTAATTACACCAGCTCACAAAAAATATTGCCACACAAAATTGCCCCAAACCTGAAAAGTAGAGTTTGGGCAGTCTTTCCTATTGTGACAGGCGCTTAATAAGCGTGTCTTGCTGGTTTATGTGCAGTAGAGTTCCGTCTGCTAAGAGCTATGAGCAGTCCAGCTGAAATCTGTTTGGCAGCTAAGCCTGCCAAAGTAGTAATTTTAAAACAATGAGTTGCCAAGGGACAGAAGGAAAAAAATGTAAAAAAAAAAAAAAAAGGCATATTTTTATTTAATAAATATCAACTGAAAGACAGATCCAAGAGGAACAGATGGCTTAGGTGACTGGACATCATTTTTTAAACAACTGAATATAGTATAATACACTTTATAAAGTGCTAGCAACCATGGTATCTGCATGCTTGTACACAGAAAAGATCTAGAGGCACCAGAATTAAGCCACCTCTCTTCTTATTTTCCTTTAGTTTGACAGCCTGAAATTTGGTTTTCTATTCTGCCTTTGGTTCCTGATTAGGCTTCAACCACACTACACTAGCAGTCATAGTGGTGCAATTCTGATTATTACTTACAATGATGGAAAAATGCTCTGTTTCCTGCACCTAGTGATGTCTGTATGTTTTCTGATGATGCCTACACTGCATTCTGGGATGTAACCTTTATCAATCCAAAAGCTGCTTGCAGCCCATGCAGACAATGACTATGGAAACATGTCCTCGGGTGCTGCCAGACTCTGCCTATCAGAATGCGTGGGATCTTGCCTGTCAGAGCTCCTCTTTGGCATCTTTGTCTGTGTTAGCACATCAGTTCTGACTCAAAGCCCTTCCAGTAAGCAAGGCAACCTCATGGAGACAAAAAGAGATTATTCATGCCCATGTTCAAAATTGGTCTTTAAAAGTCTGAGTTTTCATATCCAAAACCATTCCTCTAGGAGCAATGATGTTCCTAAACAGTGGTGCAAGAGATGAAGTGCATGATTTTACAGTGAAAATCTTGAAGTAAAGCCAGGAACTGATGATTGGCCTGGACCAATCCAGAAGATTAGTGCGATGTATCTTCTGTGACAATTCCCTCAGAAGAGATGAGTCTCTTAGCAAAGTGAAAGATTCTAGCATGCCTGGCCTAAGAGCCCTGCAACACTGAAGCTGACAGCATTGAATGACTCAACAAATCATGTTAATCTGGGAAATACGTGGAAAAAAGTAATGAAAAATTTCAAGTAGGCAGTTGTGAAAAAAAAAAAATCCCTTTTAGTAACGTTATCTCTTTATGGGGATTGGAGGCCAATCTGGCTGCAATCTGAGAGTTCACATTCACATCACTGCTCAGCTGGGGCCTATAATGGAATGTAAAGTTAGTTTTGGTACAAGCCATTCTTGTATTCCCAGTAGCATCACTTTTATTAAGTTTCAGCTATCTGGTTTGTACCCAAGAAGACTAGTTGTACCTTGTGAAACACCGCATATGACTATTAAAGAGCAAACACAAAGCCTTCTTATTTCTCAAAGAGGAAGTATTGGAATTTGTTTTGTCCTCTACCAGTGATACAACACAAGGCACATTCAGGCCAGCAGAAAAATGAACAGGAAAGGTTAATTCTACTGATTGTAATGAGATGCTTATTCAGTATCAGGACTATCAGCCACCATTAGTATTCATATCCATGTTACTTGTTAAAAATTCAAGATACACCTCAAACTAACATTTCTGCATTTTTAATGTTTCTTTTAATGGGGAGAAGAAGATGGAAATCTTGTGCAATCTTAAGAAATTGCCTTGGCTGGTTAGTCACTTAGGAAGCAATGGACCATTCTGTGGTGATGGCAGGACTATATAACCTTATACGTGATCTTCAGCAATTTGATCACAGCCCCAGGCATTACTTTCTGGGCTCTGCTGACCTTGTTGAACTACAAGCTATGGGAAAGCAACAGTCACAGAGAGGACTCTTATTTTCTGCTGGGTGTCAAATACTTGGACAGTTTCTTAATTTTAGAAATGATAATAGAGTAACCTCTGACTTTCACTCAGAAACAGTTACTTTATGCAACTTATTTAAACACGGCTAAAATTGGTGTTGGCCTCTGAAAAATGTGAGTTTGATAGTGAAAATAAGCCACTTCTTATGCTATAAAGAGTAATGATAAGTAACATATAAATAGCCATATGAAAATTGTTCTATCTTAGGGTTCTCCTAATTTACAGTGACTGAAGTCCAAAACACCAAAAAATATAGCTAAATATATGGACTTTCAAGTTCCTTATAAATATCAACAGTTTACAGTACAAAATAAAGCATACTAATGGAAGTATCAACTATAATTTTAAAACAGCATGAGGAATGAACAAGCCTCTATGAACAAGGTCTAAATCTTAATGGAGGTGTGTTTACATTAGTATGAAAGGTGCTAATTTTTTTCTTGGTATGATTGGTTCCTGGAAGAAGAAGTGAATAGGGAGTATTTGTATAATGAACCTGTCTTTTAATGTACATAAATAGAACGTACACATCTCGGAGTACTATTGAATTAAAAACACCATCCTTTAACCAAAATCATTGAGAGCTTTAAAAGTTGGCTAAAAAATCTGTGTGCTTACTGTAGGAAAGAAATACCACTTCTATGCTCAGAAAAAGACTCTCCTGTCTTTTCCTATTTTTCTGTGCATAAATAAAACCATCAGCTCTTTCTTTTAACCCATTGTAACAAAACATTTTTTATGATCAAGAATGCTTTGCTCTTTAGACTGATTTTTGTCAGGGGTTAATGTGTTAAATTTTATATTTATGAAGTTAATAAAAAACAATGTTGTAGGTTATTTTTTCCCACAATTATTAATGAAACTAAAATTGGGCATTAAAACACTATGAGGAAAGCTTACACATGAAAAGGTATTCTCAAAATTGTATGAAATAAACGTTGTACAAAATGATACATTTTTAAAAAATATAATGCTTAGTAGTGAACAGCTGATGAAATTCTGTTTAGGAATATATACATATATATATTTGAGAAATATATACATATATATATTTGTATATACATATATATATTTTTGTATATACATATATATGTTTGAGAAAAGCCAAGCTGTTTATACGATACCTCCACTATGAAATATGAAGGTGATATTGTTTACTCTACATGCATCTATCAGCAAGATAGAAGAGTAAGTCACATAAGCATAAGCACAATAATCATTGTAAATCTGCACATTAGATTTCACGCATATATTGTAGAGTGTTGACTGTTGTTTCAAAATTTTTAGCAACAATATTTAATTGCATATGGCCTATGACTAAGAACTTTTTATTTGACATCTTAGGAATTCAAGTAAGCATATCTGTATTTCTGATGTTAAAATACTATTAATATATTT